>JBBEOF010005427.1:0-15777 GCA_037576055.1 Fusarium sp. M6JPR69
GCGATGCGCTAGACTTCAGGCTATTCAATTGACCCGTTAGAGAGGCGTATGAGTTCTGTTTTGGGGCTGTTGTTTCAAAAATTCGTTCTCGCTGTTGTGAAAAGTTTTTTTTTGCCAACGTGGCCTTACATAACGGATGATAGTTGCACCACCGGTGGTGCACGAGTCACGTGAGGATATTTGCACCATCGATGGTGCGTGTATCAAGACCTGTCCGCGATGACTATATTATCTTAGCTTATACTATATACTACGCTGGCCGTGAGTTATGCCCTAACTAGTAGGCTTTTACAAAGGCGCATATAACTATTAGTTATGCCATAATAAGTAAATCCGCCAAGTAAATCCGCCGAGTAGCTGGGATAGGCCGTGACAGCCTCACGAGTAGAATATAAGCAATATACATATCAAAGCAATTAACATCAATAGCCCTACTTTCTTTTATGTATTATATCTAGCTATAAGGCTTAGGCAAAGGGATCGCAGAGGCCTCGCCAAAAGGTCTTAGCATATCCTTATAGCTTCCTTAGGGTAAACCAAACCTAGAAAGGAATATCAATCACACCAACAGACACCCAATTGTTCGTGTTCTCAAAGACCATATGTCCACCGCTGGCCAGCATCAGCTTCTTGGCGCCTTTAACATCCACAATCTCAAGGCCGCGAGAATGAGCGCTTTCTTGCTTAATATCAAATCGCCTCCATCCGTCGATAGCAACGGAATCATCATTGATGTAAATGGCGTCATTCTGGGCACCGTTCATGAGAAGAATTCCGCTTCCATCATGCTTCTTTGGATGAGGAGTCCAGATAATGTAGGGCGCGCTGCCTGGGTTTTCGCCGGTGTCGGCAATGATCTTATGGCCTTCCACCTTGTCAAACTCGAGAGGCGACTCGGCCACCTTGAAGTGGGACGGGCAGCCAGGATCAGGGCCATCACAAAGCTCATAGGTCATGACATACTTGCCGGTCGATTTGATGTGGGCGACAGTCGTCATTCCGGGCCGATGTTTGTAGACCGGATCAGCAACGTCATTAACCTCGTCGGACCATTTCTTCAGGTCAGTCGTGGTGACATGAGCCAGCTTCTGTCCATGCTTTTCGTCTTTCTGCGTCGAATAGTAGCATACAAGCTTTCCTTCATACTCCAAGAAGAACGGCTCCCAGACGGCCTTGTCGCCGTTTTTGGTGGTCTCGGGACCTGTCGCGTGGACAACATGACTGGCCAGCTTCCAAGTCTCGCCTTCGTCACAACTCGTGTAGACGTCGAGCCAAGCTTCCTCCAAGTCTTTCTGGACAGACATGCCGCCAAGAATGATGGTGCCGGCGGGGTACTCGCCAATATTGTTCTCAAGGCGGTGCAGATGTGGCTGGAAGCGATTTCCCCAGCCATTGATCTGGTCTTCGACCTTGGAGAAATTGGACCAGGTGGCGCCCCCGTCTTCAGACTTGAAAATGGGGAAGGACTGCAATGGAGGTTCCGGACCGTAGTTCTCCCAGGTCAAAAGATGAGAGCCGTCTTTCAGTTGAAGAGTCCTGGCATAGAGAGTTTGCAGATGGAAATGGTCTGGCCCAGGCCGGTAGACGACGTTGTTGACGAAGTTGGTGAAAGGCTCCGGGGGCTCGTCAGCACGACGGGTTGGACTCGGGCTAACCTGGGTGAGGAGAGTTGCCCCAAGGCAGGTCGAAAGAGCAGAGTTCAGCTTCATATTTCCGTAATGGTGAATTGATGATAGAGGGAGTGCAAAGACTTGTGGTTTATGCGTTTCTGGGTTTCTTAGTTGGCCTGGTAGTTTTGTTTCTTTAACAACTTTGGAAGTGCTCAAACTTTATATTCGCACAAAGTTCATCCTCAAGCTCGCTGCAGTACAGCAACGGCTAAAGGTAGTTACATCACAGCCCTCCACGATTTACATTATTATTGCCTGATCTGTGAGATGAAGCCGTGACTGTCAGTTGGTTGTTTCTTGTCATACGAGAATAATGACTCCCCGGACCGGGTAAGGTGAGTGTTCCAAGAGAGAAGGAGCAGATCCGGGGTCCCGTCGCGGGGTATGGGGTAACGGCTGGGAAGCTCATTGGTCCGCTTATAGATTCAGGGTTCCCCGATACTCCGCTCCCTTGATCGGGACTTGCCCCGATATTCCGCTGATCACGGGCTTGAATTTGAATTTGCCAGACAGGCCTTTCTCTGTCAATGTCACGATGGCAGAGTGCTACCTAAGTATCCCTGCCACTCGACCAGGAATAATACTTGGAATAGTTGTCGTTGAGGGCTTGGTTTAGGTAAATGCCCATTGATCCATACAGTTTGGGTAGCTCTACTCCCGATACTCCGCGACATATGGCAGAGCATCTGACCCGCGCCTCCGGCTGTTGGATATGTTATGTGGCCATTTCCGCATTATTCCACCCGTCTCGGACCAAGGGAGACGGGTTTTACACAGCAACTATCCGTCATTTCAGCATCCTTCACCAATTTAATCAGCCAATATACGGCAGTATCACCTTGGTTCTCTTCTTCTCCCATACGGCAAGACATCCAGGAAACTCCAACCTGTCAAAATTGATCTCGACAAACCCTTCACTTCATCCTAGTCACCTCATCCCAGTTCAGCTATAATGAGGACCGCCGCTCTTCCAGCTCACACACACAACAATGAGCTTGTTGACCATGGCAGATTGTCTTTTACCTTCGACCAAGCTGTACACAGCATCAGGAGCGGCCAAGATCCGTCAATGGTAGCCAGCCAGCTGCTAGCAGAGCTTTCACCGACTGAGCGCCTGCATCTCCTGGACGGCGATGAGCCATTCTATAAAGGTCTTCGAGGAATTCTGTGTGACCGGTATAACCGCGTTCCCTTCGTTCATGGAGCCATTCCCCGCCTCGGCATACCTGGGATCAGGTTCACAGATGGACCCCGAGGCGTTGTCATGGGCTCATCAACGGCCTTCCCGGTCTCAATGGCTCGCGGCGCCACTTGGGATACTGAGCTTGAATGGAGAGTTGGCGATGCAATTGGGCTTGAGGCCAAAGCTCAAGGTGCCAATTACTTTGCTGGGGTGTGCATCAATCTTCCACGGCACCCAGCTTGGGGTCGAATCCAAGAAACCTATGGTGAAGACCCTATCTTGCTGGGCAAGTTCGGCGCCGCTATCACTCAAGGCGTGCAAAACCATGTCTTGGCCTGTGTGAAGCACTTTGCTCTTAATTCGATGGAGAACGCTCGATTTCGAGTTGATGTTGAGGTGGAAGAGGACGTGCTCCACGAAGTTTACCTCCCTCACTTTCGACAGGTTATCGAAAGTGGCGTGGCGTCCGTCATGTCTGCATACAACTCAGTAAACGGACAGTGGGCTGGTCAGAGCAAGCATCTTCTCACCAACATTCTCCGCGACGAGTGGAAGTTTGATGGATTCGTTCTGTCAGACTTCATCTTTGGCTTACGGAACGCGGCCCTCTCGGTCAAGAATGGCCTCGATATCGAGGCTCCCTTTGCCCAGCAGCGGGCCATGCATCTCAAGGATGCGCTGGACTCGGGAGATTTGTCCTGGGTAGACGTCAACAGAGCAGCTGCAAGAATATTGCGGACCCAGCTGGAGTTCAGTGCTCGTTCACGTCACGAGACCCCAGACCTGTCAGTGGTGTTTTCCGAGAAACACCGACAACTCGCTCGTGAAGTTGCCCAACGATCAATGGTTTTGTTGAAAAATGATGCCGTTGATGGCCGCCCTCTGTTACCTCTAGCCACCGAAGACCTCTCCAAGCTGGCTGTCATCGGCCGACTCGCAAACACTCCCAACACCGGTGACAAGGGCTCCTCCCAGGTTTTCTCACCTAGCGCTATTACGCCGTTCCAGGGACTTCAAGCTGCATTGCCTGGCTGCAAGATAACGCTCGAGGACAGCGACTCTGCTGAAGATGCTTCAAAAGCGGCTGCGGAAGCCGATACTGCTGTCTGCATTGTTGGGCTTGATGCAAGCGACGAAGGCGAATACGTGGTACCCTCCCTCCAGCAAGACCCTTGCCTGTCCGAGTTGTTTCCTCCAGCCAACAGCCCCGAAGAGCGAGACACATTGTCGATAGTCCAGGGAGCTTCAAACGATGGCAAACCGGCATCTGCACTGGAGGTTGGTGCGGGAGGAGACAGAAAGTCCCTCAGGCTAAGAGCCAAGGACGTTGAGATCATCAAAGCGGTGGCTACTGCCAACCCAAGGACAATCGTGGTCATGATTTGTGCTGGCGCCGTCATTATGGAGGAGTGGAAGAATGACGTGCCAGGCATCCTTATATCTTGGTACTCTGGATCAGAGGGTGGACATGCCCTCGCAGATGTCTTGCTAGGACGAGTTGACGCGGGCGGGAGACTTCCCTTTTCAATTCCCAAGAATGAGGCTAACCTACCCCATTTCGAAATAGAAGCGTCGTCCATCAGATACGACCGGTGGTATGGCCAAGCTCTGCTCGACCGACTAGGAGTCGAGGCCGCATTTCCCCTTGGACATGGACTGTCCTACACGCGGTTTCGCTTCAGCGGGCTTTGCATCCACGATGAAGATACCGAGGGCCGAGAATATGTCCAGTTGTCAGCCACCGTTTCCAACGTTGGCTCAAGACATGGACGTCATGTTGCTCAGGTGTATGGCTATCCCCGGATGCCCGACTTTCCCTCACGCGTGTTGCTGGGATTTGCCAGCGTAGAGCTACAGGCCGGAGAGTCCAAAGATGTCACAATCAAGGCATCTTTAAGGCCGGTGCAAAGATGGATCGATGGGCGATTCGAGCTGTTGATTCAAGACATGGATGTTGAGGTCGCCTCATTCGCTGGTGATCCGCAGGCTGTTGGTGCAACTTGTCGGCTAAGGCCTTGTCGTGGATAGTGACTTGTGATATCATTCAAAGCACCTAGTACTCGTATAGATGGCAATCTTAGTTAACTTAAGACACAGCTGCTATCGCTGCAAGCTTTCTACCAGGTGCGTCATCGTCTCCAAAACTGGGCGCATTTCCTCCACCTCAGCACCCCAGTACTCCACCATCGTGACTGTTTCAGAAATCGAATCCTTCCAATTCGGTGGCATGATGCCGGAGCCGGGATATAAACAGGCAAATATGAGAAGAAGACACGCGCTCCGTGCAGAGCTTCGCAGCATGAGCCAAGTCCCATGGTGGCGGTGATAATAGCCGGGAGTATTAGCCAAAAGTCTGCCGTGATGGAAAGCAAGAACATTTGCCACCTGTTGCTCCACATCTGGGTGATACGGTCCGTTATTGATGGCGTCGAAGAGAAATGGCCACGATATGAGCTCATGAACATACGTGACACGTCCACGCAGTACAAACCGAGCCACGTCGTCGTCTTTGTTGGAGATTTCGCTACCGCCAATGTTGACAAGCGGAGGCAAGGAATCTCGCCATGCATCAAGCTGGCCCAGTGTATTGTAGGTAAGCTCATTCAAGGCTTGTGAAAGACTGGCCCAGTCTTCGTGCTGGAGCTGGTCGATCGAGCGCCGTGCATTCACCTCGAGTCTCCAGAGAGAGATCTCAGAGAGATAAAAGTACCAAGCTCGTTCAACATGGCCCTGGCATCCTTCTGGGGGGTCTGGAAATAGTTCTGGAGGATCATCGGCAAGGCCAATCGAGCCAGGCATTCCTAACTCGAATCGCAATTCCTGTTCAGACTTCCAGCAAGACCAAAAGATGCTCTGTTCAGATACTGTCTCGGCTGTGATGTGTTCTGTCTCGGGTTTTAGTCTCCGGATCGAGGGAAAGGTCTGGCAGATGGCCAAGCCATGGACGAATGTCGTCCAAGCCTCGACAGGTCGGAGCAACGACATGAGAAGAACGCCTGAAAGAAATGCGCACTGGGCTTGAATTAATCCCAAGGAAACCAGACCACTACCGAGCCTTCTCTGGGCGGCGTTGAATAGAGCGACTGCCATCTGAATATCAGAGTCGGATCTAGGAAGAGCTTCGTGAAGAGGACGTGCAATGGCTCCATTGGCACACACCAAAAGCGCTAGGCCCGAGGTGATGTCCCATCCTGCCCCTTGCACGCATAGTTTCCGGACCAGACGCCTTGTTTCGACCTCGTCTAGGATCGGATTCTTGACATGAACATGGGCGAAGAAGTTGTCGAGCCATCTGTCGCAAGTTGGTGGATCAAGGTCATCCCCAAGCCATGCAGTTTGCTGGTTGTAAGGTTGAGAATGTGACCTGGCAGAGGAGTAAGGCGAGCTGGCTGTGGCTGTGGCTGATGGCGAAGCAATGTCCCGAAAGACCGGCCACTTCAGAAGCCCATCGAGGTTCTCTGGGAACAGCTGCCCACGGCTCAGCATTGCAGATTGCGATCTGCCGAGACTGATGCCATCCGTAGCTCCACTGCCTTCCTGACCTTTCCGACTGGTAGACTGGGCATCAATCTTCCGTTCAAGCCTGTCGAGGCGATCAATGATGGCAAGGCTGGCCTGATCAAAGGTCGCGTGTGGAGGATCCGGTTCAAAGACGCATTGAACGCCCGCCTTGACGCAAAACGAGCAGGATGGACGCATCTGGTCGCACTTGGTGCGCCTCGCCCGACAAACCTGGCATGCCTTGACCGCTCGCTTCCGACCGTATGTGGAGCTTGGGCGGCTGATGGCGGCACGATGAGTGCTGGTACTCTGCGCTGGGGACGCCATGACCCATGAGAGAGCCGATGAGGACTTGCAGAGCCAGCGGAGTATCGGGGAGAGGGATCAGATCAGAGCCACAGCACTTTGTCTTATACTGGCCTTGCTGCCCGGTGGCGTTTGTCACAGGACGATTGTCTGAGCTAGCGGAGTACCGGGGATAAATCCGAGTCACGGGGAACCTTCTACCCCGGCTGGGGTAATTGTGTTTTTGGATTAGCTCGTATGTCTCCTAAAATTAACTTTCCATTTTCCCTGTCGCAAAACCTGGGGTGAATGGCAGCTCTCATGGCAGCCAAAGGAGTATAAGATGTCGCCTTGAGTCTGCTACTTGCCTTATCCATGCGCTGCTCTGAACAAGTCATTAATTACAGCAATCAGAAACAAACATCCAGCCCAGTCAGCATGGCAGACTACGACAAGCACACGATTGACTCGAAGGCAACTGTTGAGCACGATGCAGTCCCCGACAAGCCTAGCGTCAATGGCATCGACATGGCCGATGCGAAAGAGCATAGCCTCTCCTTTGGGGACGTGGCTAGAAAGCATCCCAAGATTCTCTGGTGGTCATTTTTCTGGTGCATGTGCGCCGTCGGATGTGAGTCGTTGCGAGCCCGAGGCCGTGGACTGTTCAGTGGGACGCTAACTCTGCTATTTGAGGGGGCTTTGATACCCAAGTCAATGGCGCCATCATTGCTGTCCCAGCTTTTCGCAAATATTATGGGTAAGTCGTCGGGCCGTACACGTTTCCAAATGGCCTTTACTGACGGACTTGAAGCCAACAACGCGACGGCGCCTGGATCATCCCTGCCGGCTGGCTGACTGCCTTCAATGTGGTCTCGTCGGTTGGCCAGTTCTTTGGAGGCTTTGCTTGCAGCTACGTGTCTGACCGAATGGGCCGCAAGAAGAGCCTCACCCTTGGAGTTTTGATTGTGACTGGAGGCATTTTCGGAGAAACATTCTCCTCGTCGAGACCTGCTTTCGTCGTCAGCAAGCTCATCCTTGGTGTCGGAGTTGGCTTCTACTTGACTCTCGGCCCCATCACCTGCTCAGAGATTGCACCCACTGTGATTCGCGGCCTCTCAACCGCCGGCGTCAACCTTGGCATTGCAATCGGCCAATTGGTCTCCAACGCCGTGACATCGGGTTTCGGCAAGAGGGACGATGTCTGGGCTTTCCGAGCACCATTCCTCGTCCAGCTGTTCTTCTCCATCTTTTTGATGGTTGGCAGCTTTGTCTCTCCAGAGTCACCTTGGTATCTCGTCAGAGCTGGCAAGATGGACGAGGCAAGGGATGTCCTTCGCTCCCTGTACGGATCGGAACTTGAGGCAAAGGAGAAGCTATCGGCCATCCAGCAAACCATCGAGGCAGAATCTCGCATCGAAGCCCACTCCTACGTTTCAGCATTCGAGGGTACTGACAGAATCCGCACCTTGATCTCCATCGGCGTGTTTGCGTGTCAGCACGCCGTGGGCATTATCTTTGTCCTCAGCTTCTCGACCTACTTTTTCCAGCTTGCTGGCCTCAACACCCAAAAGTCGCTTGATCTCGGCGTCGGTGTTACAGCATGCGGTGTAGCTGGTAACATCTGCTCTTGGTTCATTGTCAACCGGTTCGGTCGTCGGCCCATCTTTATCGGGGGCATGGTTGCCTGCACGACCATCCTCCTGATTATCGGTATACTTGACGTGGTGCCAACTGGTGCAGCCAAATGGGCACAGTCGTCTCTCACAGTCATCTTCTCGTTTGTATACTTCATGACGATCGGTGCAGTTGCTTTTGTGCTTCTGGGAGAAGTTTCGTCCCTCGCCCTGAGGGCTAGAACCACCGCCTTGGCCACGGCGACGCAAGCCATTTTTGGAATCATCATGTTTTTCGCCGTTCCATACATGGTCAATCCTGATGCTGGTGTAAGTATAGTCTCAACATCCAACCAGTGACGTGACTAATGTGACATAGAATCTCTCAGGGAAAGTCGGGTTTGTTTTCGGCGGGCTTTCAGCTATTGCCTCTGTAGTCTGCTTTTTCTATATTCCTGAGCTAAAGGAGCGAACTTACCAGGAGATTGATATGATGTTCTTCCTTCGGGTTCCACCCCGCAAGATGGGCTCTTATCAATTCAGCCAACCTGAGTAAGACAGGGCTCTTATTAAGTGGAGGTTTATAAAATACTTCGAACACCCGTTAAGTTGCCAAGGCAAGGGACTTAACGGCTGAATATTCAGCCCAAAGGGTAAATACCGTATACCTGCTATCGAACTCTTCTGGAGGAACCCCCTAGAACCCACTTTCGACTGCGGCGGTAACCAGCTATTAAAACCACTTCAAACCTGTAGTAAGGGAATTGACTGATAGACATAGGGGTCCCTCTACCACTTCCTGTCAAGTCTAATCAACTATATACCGTATATTGAGTTCCCCTTTCCCTGTAGCTTATAGGAAAACGTCATTTAGTCAATGTACCGTGGTGGATACGGCGGATCGATCAGCTGCTGAGCCTGACGGCGTTGTTGGTCAGCAAGGCGCATCTTCATCCCTACGTTGTAGTCAGCCATAATCGCAGTACGTAGAAAACGTAGGCGTATAAACCTTCCGTGGGCGTGTGGTTATAGAGGTTCTGACGGTCGAAAGGCGCCTCGAGGAGTAGGCCTTGCAACGAGGTAACTCGTGACACTGCAACATAACTGATACCGGCCTGGAAGTCGCGTGTAGCGAGGTCAGTAACTATCTGATCCTTCGTTAAGCTCTGGCATTTGTGAACAGTGATGGCAAATGCCACGATCAGGGGAAACTGGGTGCGAGAGCAGGTCTCGTTGCCCACTAGGAAATCACGCGTGACGGGAAGGATGGGTACGATTTTCCTGCCCTCGTCAGTTGTCAGATACGGCGGTCCGTCGTAGTTATCGAAGTCCACCATGATAACGTCCGGGGGATCTTGCCATGGGTTGGCGCCTTCATTCCAAGCGACATCATATATCGTACCCTGGGCGCCATTAACCAGGCCAGCTGGTTGCCACAAATTAGTTGTGAGCATTACCCTGGCGCCTCTAGCAACAGCAAACTTGTTGGATAGATTGCCAGCGTTGTCGCTTGCCGCCTGCCCCGCGCCTTTGCCCTGGTTCTTTGCCTCCACCTGTATTGCCGGGGCGTTCAGGTGCACCATATGCTCGTAATTATATTCGTTAACGCGGGCCTTTGTAGAATACACCCGCATAGCGGCCTTGAATCTGTCAACCTCGCTCTGCGTTAGCTTGGCCTGCACCCGACTGCTAAGGAGGTCCCAGGACGGTATAGATAACTTGACTTCACGCAGTTCTTGCAAGGCCTGGCGGAACCGGGCCTGATCATCACCAGTCTGGCGCTGCACCGTGGTCAGGAAGACGGTGCGGTCAAACAGCCGGTAGGCCACCTGTCCTCTCCTTTCCAACGAAGACAGGCCAGTGCTGGCGGTTGAATACAGCGGCTTTTGTCGGACGGGAGGTAGCTGGAAGAAATCGCCCACAAGCAAGACGCTCACACCACCAAAGAACTCGAGGCTACGCTGTGGAAAGGCCTGTCGCAGGCGAGAATCAATTCGCCCGAGCTGCTCAAGTCCTAGCATGCTCTTCTCATCAATGACGAGGTACCTGACGTGCCGTAGGCGGGACTGAAGGGCGGCTGCGTCAGCTGGGCGAAGGTCGGTAAAGGCACCGCCTACTGGGAGACGTAGCAAGGAATGTATGGTGCTGCCCTGTATCTGGTTACTCGCAACACCCGTTGGCGCTACGCGGCAAATAGGGCTAGGATTGGGCAGGGCAGCCGCCTGAAGGTGGGAGGAAAGCACCTTGATAAGGAAGGACTTGCCCGTGCCACCGCCGCCGTCGACGTGGAGAAGGATTTGAGTAGGATTTTGCGCCTGGAAGTGACCCATGAAGGTATCGTACACTAACCGCTGTTGCGGGTTGAGCTGGTCACGCCAGTGAGGGCCAAGGACCTCCACATCGTTGGCTATAGGGTTGCTAGCGATGAGGTCTTTCCAGTAGCTGTCTCGAAACTCTGGATAAGTGCCCACATGCCGTGTCCAGTCGTAATTGACATCGATATCGCGGCGGCCAAGTAGGTCAAGACCTTCCTGGGTAAGGGGGTTGTCAGGTAAAAGGGCGGCGAGACGGATCCAGTCTTCATCATCAAATTCCTCCTCCACTGGCAGAGCCTCGTACTGATCCTCTTGAGGTTGTAATCGAACCTCTTTTGGCCGGCCGTAATGGTCATCACCATGACTGTGGTGCTGCCAACAATAGGAGAAGGCCTGAGCGTGAGAATTAAAACGATGGCCGTCAAACATGAGGAGCTCATCATGCCGACGATGTGGGTGGTTCAATGCCAGCTTTACGCGGCAGTACTCTGGCCACTGTTGGCCTTCTGGATCAGCCTGATAGCGAGGAAAGTAGACCAATACACGCGGCCTGCCGTTGACGTTGGCTGGCTGCCATTGCTTCCACTTGGAAGGGTCCCTAGAGTGGAAATTCCAGTATTTGAGAAAGGAAACATAGGTCAGGTCCTCTAGGGATTCGGGGCGTTGACAGTACTTTTCGTAAACGTTGGGGGCCTCGTCAACCTCATCGGCGTCAATCCGTAAAGAGCGGGAATGCATGTCAGGATTACGGCAATCAATATGTAAGCAGGTTCGTGAGCCTTCTTGTAACGGCAGACCGAGGAGCAAGTGGCTAACCTCCTGCTTCGAGTAGTCTCGCTCAGCAACTAGCTGATTTAGGAGCTTTGACGTGAAGGAAATCAGCGGGTTGTGGTCCTTGACCCGGGGCATCAGGGCCTTCCCAATCTGGGCAAAAGACTCGCTCTTCTTCTCCGACTTGGAGCAGTATTTAGCTGCGTAATCGATCACCTGCTGCAGGCTCGTGCAGGGTGAGACATCTGTATTGGCTAGCCATGCGACGGCAAGTAAGCGGTTGTAGTGGTTCATCTGGCTATCGTTCCGCTCGCCCCTGAAGCTCCAGTGCTTAGAATGAGGAACCTTTTCAAGGGAGGCTAGCAGGCGCTGCCCGTGAGGAAATCCAAAGCGACACTCCACCTGCTTGGTATGCTTGCTGAGCTGCATACAGTAGTTGTTGCAGCGATGGCGCTGCACGCGGTTTACCACCATCGACAGGAACTGGACGGTAAGGGGACGTTCCAATAGATTACTGATCAAGGGATTCCCTTCCCCAGGTGCCTGCACCCTCTGAGGCTCTGGGTTGACAGCGGATACGTGATATCCCCAGATTCGGGCAAATCGCTCCCGGGACTGGCTGTCATCGGGATCCAAGTCCGGGTGGCCACTTAGCCAATATAGGCCATGGTGGTGACTGGAACCCCTGCCCTGCCACTCGTAGCGACCCCAAAAGTCCGTTAGGTTGAACTTCTGTTTCAGGACAATAGTCCTGAAGAGCGTATAACGCTTATGGAAGTGATAAGCGGCAATGTGGGCGTTGTCTCGCAGCAGTTGCCGGGACAGAGCCATCCGCGCCGCCTCAGGAGCTGCTTTCCACTCCTGGAATCGAGGCATATGACGATATAGGGACTCCCAGTGGTAATCAGCCGCACTTGCTGTGACGAAAAGGCCAGGCCTGCCTAGATTGTAGGCGTATGCCTCCAATTCCTTCCTTTGCTTATACCAATATGGACGGGTGCCCCTGATCACGGCCGCTTGGCGCGTGATCGACTGGATCAGGGCCTGAGCCTCTGGCTCGTCAGGCCTAGCCATCGCTTCCTCTATATCAGCGCGCGTAAGGGGTTGACGGCGGCGGCCTTCGTGTTGCTTGACCGAGTAGTTGCTCCTCTTTCTGACCTGCGCACGTAATAGCGTGTTGAGGGCGACAAAAGGCCACGTCTTATGCCGGGCAAAACGTCCGTCTTGCCATCTCATCGCATGGGCAAGGTAGTCCTGGTACGTGACGCTCCGTAGGCGAGGCTCCACGAAGTCGGCCTTGCCGTCAGGGTAGAGGGTGGGGAACGCGAGCGTCAACAGCGGCTGGGAACGGTTGAATTCGTTGATAGGAGTCCTGCGAACGGAAGGTAGTGGCATCTGGTGTTGAGCCTGCGCGTTAGGCGGTATATGCTCAAGATCGGCCATACGCTCAGGGCCAGGGGTACCATGAAGCAATCGGGACTGCAGGGCGTTTAATTCGGTGTCTGTAACCTGCAAATCGGGGATCACCGATGCATCTGCATCTGCTGGATCCTCTTCTACATCCTCCTCAACGGGACCTTGAGGGGCCTCGCCGTCAGGTATGTCAGCCACTTGGCTAGCAACGGAAGCAACTATGCTGCCGTCAAGAGGAAGCCGTTGCAAGCGATCCTGCCTCACAACGATATCGCGATAGCCCGGGTGGTGGCGCTGTAGGTAATGCAGCCAGGTCAACAGGCATGAGCGGCGTACCCGGAAATCGCGAGCAAACTGCTGCTGGAAGTGAGGGTCGCCCTCCATATCAGGAGGCCGCAGGAGCACGATATCTAGCTCTTCAGGTAGGACCGGGAGCTCTTCAAATAGCCTACCAACATTGCGAAGGAAGTGGACAACATGGCCGCGGTATTTATACTGAGAGCCACGTACCTGTAGGACCTTCACGTGTACGTGAACCCTAGCAATCAGCATCTCCTCAACCATCGTTAGGCTAGGTAGATTACCGGGGACTTCCCCGAAGTCAAGGCTATTCGCAGCGCTAAAGAAGTAGGGCTCGTCAGCGGTTCTCTCCCTATCTCGACTAATGCAGCGGCTGCAGACTCCTAAGCTGTTTTTCTTCATGTCGAACCAATGCTCCCGGCAGCGAATGCAACTATGCATCTTGTCGTCATTCAGGGCAGTATAGAACTCCCGCACAAGCGCCCGATCCTCCTCACTAAGGGCAGGCAAATCAAGGTCCCCTGTAAAAGGTGGATTAACTATCTGATCAAACTGTCGTTCTTGAAGCTGTGGCCGTGGCCGTCGGTTCACGATGCCTTGACGTGTATAGCGGCCGCGGCGATGACCCTGTGGCAGTAATGAAGCAGTGGTAGGGAACGATTCCTGTGGTACAGGCGTGCCTAGCACAATAGGAGCCGTTGTGGCCGTGTCACTAGGAATCGGCGTGCCCAGGACTACTCTTGGCGGGCTTAAGGTGGGAGGGATAGGGAGGGCTCCTTCCGCTGCGCTTGAGGTAGATGGGCCCAGCAGAGGTCTGGGCAGTCCCTGGAGGACGGGCGCCAGACCACGGAATACAGCAGGCGTTGCAGGGGGTTGTGAGCTATTGATGGGCACGAGCGCTTGCGCGTTTCGCCGTGGAGGCGTCAATTGAGCCTGAGAATCGGTCCTCTTCGTCGTTCTGCGCGGCGATAGCCTCGAGGCGATGTTCCGCATGGCGGCAACGGCGGCTCGGGATTCGGCCACTCGCTCCTTTTGGCGTGCCCTACAGCTACTACACTGTCTCGTAAGCCTCGCAGGGTCCTTGACGCTTCGAAACTCGACCTCGGGCAGGTCTTGCTTGCAAGTATGGCAGTTCCGAACTGCCTGGGGTATATCATTCTCCATCCGGCTGCATATATTATTATCCGCCTCTTACCCATGCAGACGACCGGGTAGGTACCGCTTTGGCAGCGAGGGTTTGCTTAGATGTCCCGTAGCGTGACAGATCTCGATATGGGAGGTTGTCTGTAGGGTGTTTTGATTAGGTTCGAACGATCAGGGAAGGAGGGGACACTGCACCGCTCGACCGGAGGCAGGTGATACGTGAGCCGAGACGTCGTTAGCAACCTCGTAAGGTTTGGTGGATAATAGTTTTGACGGCAAAGGGAAAGCAGACGCCATGTCGGTGCTCCGGCCAGAATCGCGCTTGGAGGCCGGAGTTGATTGAAGGACAACCTTAAAGCTCCTGGAGAGCTTGCCAAATGCGTTACCTAGTCAACGATCGCGGGCTTTCCCATGTAGTGGCGTCGTTAGCGTTGACAACTGACCAATTCAAGTACGAGTTGAGCATAGACCATGCCAATTAGCCAATCAGAAAAAGTTTTATGCTCTTTTTTTCTGACTGAGTAAAACGCCCTTCGGGCTGAAAGATTGAACGGCGTGTTAGTTATTAGAGATACTAGTTACTATCTAAATAAAGAGTATTATATATATAAAGATAGGAAAGTAGTTATTTCTACCACAATGCTTAACGTACATGATAAGCGAGTCGGACGCACAAGCGAGTCGGACGGAAATCCCTCAAGCTCCCATCTCTACATCTCATCAATTATTTCTCAACTCAACAAACATGTCACAATCAAATCAAGAGGCAAATATTATCCTTGCCCTTCAGGCTCTTCGAAATGATCCTAAATTAGGTATCCGACCTACTGCACGGCTTCATAAAGTCCGCCCTAGTACCCTATATGACCGACTCCATGGCAAACCTTCTCGAGACGCAGCCTCGTGTGACGCCTGCAATACAAACCTTCCTTTGTCATCACACTTTCTTGGCATATAAGTGTTAAGAAAGTGGCCCTACCTACACCGAATTCCCTAACAAGTGCACATCAAACGCTCCAATCTGCGCTTTGCGCAGCTGCAAGCTGCGGCGATGGCTTCGTCGATGACGATCCCGCCTGCTGCCCCGGACCCCTTCGATCTGGGGATCCACACTCCCGCCAATCTCAATCGAGGAGCCCGTGCAGCCCTCTTGCAGAACAGCCCGGCGGCCGTCAACGCCCCCGTTGGTGTTTCACCTCGACCCGGGCGGACGGCCCAGACACCATCTTCACCACTCATCACCGCCACCACTGCTGCAGCTACGGAAGGAACTGCACGCGAACACGCCTCACCGATCCTCGAACAACGACCAATTTCTATCATCGAGTCGGCCAATGATCTCGCGCGCGAGCGCGTCGAAGAATACAACGCCAAGTTGATGGTCTTCCAGGCCTTTTGCGCCAAGTTTGAAGAAGCGGCCCAGCAATTCACCACCGGACCGCAAAAGCGTTTCGCTCAACAATTCGCCGTCAGCTTCCTTGACTCCTGGAAGCGGGAGCTCTCCAGCAACGGATCTACCTCTAAGCCCACGTACAGCAGCGTCACTGCCGCCTCGCCTCCGGTTGCAGGCGACCGTCGGGCCC
>JBBEOF010005428.1:0-15703 GCA_037576055.1 Fusarium sp. M6JPR69
ATGCCAGTCTGCCGTTGAGCTCACGATGGCCGGCCTGCTTACTAACACGGCTTGAATAGGCTTGACAAGATATCAAGTCAAGCCAAGTCAAGTCAAGTCAGACCGCTAACTTAACAAGTCAAGACGAGCTAGAGCTCTGGCTTGACTTGACTTGACTTGTTGAGAGCGCTGACCGGAAACGTTGACCTTGCCACCATTGTCAAGGGAGGATCTGGTGATGCCACCGGAGCAGCTTCTGGAGTAGCTACAGGATCTGCTGGAGATGCTTCTGGGGTCTCTTCAACGTCCGCCTCTGCTGCTGTGACTAATGATGCCGGTGGAAACAACAGCAGTAGCGCTGTTGATGTCGCAGCGACCACGGCAGTCAAAGCCACAACAGCGGAAGGATGCGCCGTTGTGACAACGGCCATCACCCCCGTGGCTCCGTCAAAACCGTGGCTGCTGATGCAACCTCTGCTGTTCTCGCGACTCTCACATCTGCCACTGTTGGTCAAGTCACCTCAGCCGGAGTCAACATACAGTCTTTCACCGGCGTCCTCGGCGGCCCGCCTCCCCCCGTCGTCTCTTCGGCCGGTGACCGTCCCTTCTCGGTCAATGGCAACACCTTCACCGATGCCGGCGCTGCTCTCAGCCGATCTTGCGATACCCAGCACAATGCTTATGCCAACGCCGCCAACTCTAGACAGCTTGCTGGCGGTACAGCTCAGTGTGAGACACAAGGTAGTGGATGCCGAGCCACGAATACTCTCAAGAAGCGACAGAATGGCAGCTTTGGCTCCTGCTCTGATCCTAGCATCATTTTCGCTGCAGGTCTTAACGGTCGCAAGGAAGAGGCTTTCGCGCCGTCGAACGAGGCAGACTTTAACCATGGATCTGCGCAGAAGATTGGCATCATCGCCGACTTTATCTGCCAACGTCTTGGAGACAGCTGCATGGCCGATGCGGATGTAGTCGCCAGCTGCACCAGCGCTGCTGCCGCTGCAAAGGCAACAACCCAGGACCAGACTGCTGCAGATGTTTCAAACTCTGGGCTCGGAGTCGACGGTGGTAGTGGCAATGTGAATGGGGGTGGAGGAGATGCTGTTGTGACCAGTGCTGCGGCCGTCAACACGGGTGCTGCCGAGTCTGGGGTGAAGTTGTTGTAATGACTATTACTCAATGCGCATGATTCTCATGGATTATGATTGAAGTGGGGAGTTGGTAAGGCTGCCTTTATGAATAAAGCTTTTTAAACCAGGATGAAATATAGAGTTCCCAGCTTGGAAGCACAACACGGGCGTTTCACTGTTTCATAATATGACAGAAGTGATGAGATGAAACCAATATCGTTCAAAGCCAAAAATACGAACGAAGTGGCCATCTCTCGAACACTACTTGCTACATGCGAGTTTGAGATTATTTATAATCTTCAACGAGTTTTGATGTTTTTAACTTTTTAACGGGTTTGAACGAATGTGCGAGGCCATCGGATGGCGAGATCCCGAGCACGTGGCCCCATCCAACGACAGCATAAAACTCTACGTAGTACGGATAGAAGCCCTCAGAAACGCCACACGTGGCAAACTTCTATCCTTGGACCGGTTGATATAAAGCCCTAGTTTGCCAGACCACGTCGAGTTTCGGTCTTGGTGTTACACCAAGGAATTTACGCATCCACCCGAACTAGGCCTCGGACTTGTAAGAACCTTGTGTGAATAGCCAACAGAAGTGGATATCCCTGAAAAGAATTCTATCGTTTCCAATAATCAGCACACTCATCAAGCAATTCAGACAAAGAGTTCATGTTTCAAGACGGTTGCTCAGCTTACTGCCCAGAATTTGTTGCTGGGGCTGACAACCAACCGCAACCAACCGCAATCAACCGCCTCAGCCAAGGACTGCTTACAGCAACTGACTGAGTCAAGTCAAGGCAAACATCGGGTGACCCGTTGGCCACAGACTTGGCGGCCGGCCTCGCGCGCCTCGTACTTTGTGTGGCGTACAAATGATCAATACGCCACCGTCTCGGCGGTCAGCTCCGCGTTAATAAAGGAGCGTTGGTGCCCAAACAAGCAAGTTCATGATTGGGAAAAAGCACAGCAGTTATGGAGACTCTCGGGAGCGGGAGATCAGGGCCACACAAATCGGCAGCGCTGCCCTCAAATCAAACAAATCAAATCCGGGGTCATATTTGGGATATTTGATAGCCCTCGACGCTGGATTTGTTGTTTGAAATATTTAATCAAATATTTCAAATATTTCAAATCTCAGCATCCGCGCTCTCTATACCCCTATTTCCAATCTCCCACTGGGGCTCACCTCTCCCACCTGCTGTCGGGCCCAGCTTCACCGCACCATGCCTGACCCAGTTCTTGAGGCATTGCAACTTCTCCAGTGTTTCCGTCGTCATTGAAAGCCTCTGCGACGTCAACGTCAACTTGGCCAGGCTGAACGACCTCTCGCAATCAGTGGGGGCGATGACGGACGGAGGGGTTATGAAGCTACTTTCCCCTTGGCCAATTTGCAGGCCAAGACGGGGTTAGCTCACTAATGAATGATGTGGATAACGACTCTGATTGGTCATATTCACGCACCAACTTCCGACATTCATCAGGTTCCGGGTAGACTGCAAAGACGGGCTCATCAGCCAGGCAGGTTCTACCCCCAACCTTATATCTTGTATCAAATATATCAAATGTCGTTTCAAATCCGGGTTTTCCTATTTGTTTGATTTGAAACAAGATTCTGGCATATTTGATTGATTTGTTTGGCAGTTTGTTTGATTGGATTTGATTTGTGGGCAGCGCTGCTCGGGGTCGAGGAGCCCGGGTGGGGCAAGGACTTGAGAAGTCGGCTGAGCCCTTTCCTTGCCTCGGAGGGGATGTTATGCTTATCACGAAGATGTGTTATCACGAGTGATGGCCCCGTGGATAATGCAAACTTGCATTGATCGCGGGTGCAGATCAGGACACGCGCTTCAGCGTCGTGGAACAGATGAAGGGAGCCCAAGAGATCAGGGTTGGCCATTATACTACCTGCTAGATATTACTCTAGTTCGTAAGAATAGTAATTAAAAGAATAACGTACATGATAAGCGAGTGCACCGGACAAGTGAGTTGTGACGGTCAAGGTTCCCAACGTAGTAAACCGTAACCTGATTTGGTTTATGTTGGCAGTTGCAACGGGGCGTGGCGTACTGAGTATAGGGTGGCGAATCACGTCTGATAATGTCAAGGAGTATTCTTGAGTAATCAAGTTGTATTGAAAGCTAGAGAACTAGATTGACAGGAAATGTGCGAAATGAGGGACTCTATATACTACATCTCTTTGTACGGGAGCGACATTGAAAAGTCGCTCCTTCTTCGGGGAGCGACATCAGAAAGTCGCTCCTGGGTGTTGGAGCGAAACGGGTGGTCGCTCCTTTTGTGATTGGTTGCTTTCCTGGGGGTCACGTGCAAGGGCAGTGGCGAGTTCTCGTGTGACGGGGATTGTAACATGAGTGCACCGCTTTGAAAGTTCTTAGGATTTACGCCTTAATTTTTAATCTCTTTAAAAAATCCTCTAAAATTAAGGAAAAATCTTAGAAAGCTATAATTTTAAAGTTTGATTATATAAAATGAGAAAAGTATTTCTTATTTTTTATAAACTTTTTAAAAATCCCTTAGTAAGCTAGTTGAGAAAAAAATATTATTCGCACTGTATATATAGCTATTTCTTTATAAACGGATTTTATTAAAAATATTAAAAAATTATTTTTAGATATTATATAGAGTTATATTTATAGAAATACTCTTTTTAACTTCATAGCTATTTTATAGCTATTTTTAGAGACTTAGGATTTAGTGATTTTAGGTTATACAGTATGCTGGTGCACTCACTTGTCCGGTGCACTCGCTTATCATGTACGTTAGGGTTATAAGAGGGAAATAAGGCATGGAAGTAGGAGAAGGGGAGTGTTTGATTTAGGTAATTCGACGAAATATAAGAAGCCGCGACGTGTGCACGGATGACCCAGCAACATGCACGGACCAGTTTCTATGTAATTGATCGAATTACACGCACGACTGTCTATCCCCTCAATTGTCGAAAGGCTCCCGAAAGTACCTTGCCCCACATGACCCCTATTACATGACAGGTACATGAGGGGAACCTAAAGATGCATCATTAACTATTCTTGCCAAACTCGTCATATAAATCATTTCAAAGTCATCTATGAGTTCTTAACTAATACCGGGCGAGGCCCTCAATGTATATGATGATAGCAGCTTCATCAGAGAAGATGACAGCCGGTCAGCAATAATAAGAAGAGGCCTGAATTAAAGAAGAAGAGGCATCAATCAATTTGGGGGTGTGAGCAGTGTGATGTCTCGATTTGTAACTCAAAATATTATTGGGACATCTATCATGGGCTAATTTAGGTAGGGAATAATGTACCTTTCATTCTTGCATTTTAATTGGGCAGACATCCCTGGAGTGACCTGGCGGGAGCCTTTCGACAATTGAGGGGATAGACATCACAACCCCACTCGGTCTGCCTCCCCTGCCTCTTCTTCGGTCGTGCATTTGGATCAACTTCCTCCAATGGAGGCCAAGCCGGGCTTTGTGTTGCGGTGTTTCCTACTTGATGACCTTGGTATGCCTTGCAGGGACTTATATTCTTTTATTTGGGAGATCTGGTTTTCCTGCTGAAAGATCGCAAGTTGAAGAGGCTGCGAGGGAATTCCAACTAAGCAGAGGATATCCTGACACTCTTTTCAATAAGAATTGGTATTCCCGGTTCCGTCAGCGTCAAGAGGAATCCAAAGTTTCGCATATAAAGGCCGTAGATAAGGCAGGAAGTCATATGAAACGAGCGACGTTGACAACACCAAGGCCTTCTTCGAGAGTCTCAAATTTAACTGCGAAGAGCTTGACATCGATCCGTCAGAGATGTGGAATGAGGACGAATGCGGTATATGCATCGGCTGCCTCCCACAAGGTTGAGCTATACCCACAGATATTACTCAATTCCATCACGCAACGTTCTATTCACCATCTTGAACAGAGGAACATGACGGGGAAGCAGATAAACCGACAAGATCAGCCCAAAGAAAAGGCACATCCAGCCGAGGTGCCACGTCTGGAAGCCAATCGCCTTGAGCTGCGTGCGAACAGAAAGCCAGAGGCTGTCGGCGGCAGAGCGTATAACAAGGGCTGAAGGAGAAGTTGCAACGCCAGCGGCTTTGCTGCTCTTGTACTCGGGCTCCACGTAAGCGCCAGGTACGTAGCGGCCAGTATTCTTGGTGTGCCATGAGTAGACACCTTGCACCATGATGCCAAGGTCTGTCACGTACTCTTGGGCCGTTTGCTGCCACTGGCCAAAGTCGGGAAGATTGTTCTGCAGATGTATGAACTCTTCCAAGTCCTCGTCGTGGATTCTGAGCGCTTCCCGACAGGCATCCTTCAGGCTCAGCCCGAACTCGCGTTGGACGGTCATGACGAGATTGACGACGTCTCCCTTTCGGGCCAGCTCCTTCGGCAGTGAGATGAAATCGTTGTGGTAACCGATAAGACTTCCGGTAAGGTCGTGCATCCGGAGGATGGTTGGATGTAAGAGCACCTCATCAGGGAGGTAGCGGAAGTTCTTTTGCATGCACAGGTATTTTGCGAAGGGCGTGCCTCCAGACGACTGTCGCCGAATCGACTTGAAAACAGGCAAAGGCGGTGGTGTTCCGACCGCATTGTACTTCTTCTCCTCACTGTATCCGGTCATCATCGATAAGACCGAGTCAATAAACTGCTGGTATAGATGCTGCGGCATTCCGCAAGTGAGTGCATCTTGACGGACCATGTGCACTTGGTGGAAGAACCCTGGGTTTGGCTCGCTATCCTCGCCGGCAAGAATAGCTGAAGCCTTTCTGACGACATTCTGGACCTCTTCACGGCTGCTCTTGTCCATGTAGTCGTCGATGATGGCGAAAAATGCGGCGAAACGCGCCACAGGGCGTAGCTCCTCCAAGGTCATCCATGGAAATGCACGGGCGGATAGATCCGTCAACCGGTGTCGTTTATGCATGGCACGGGCCTTTTCAGACTCAAAGCGGCAGTCAGTGTCAATCCATTGGTAGTACTCCTCCGCGAGCTGGTCGATAAGCGGGCTAACAAGATCAGGGAAGGGATATTGAGGACGAGGTGAGTCCTTGAGCTCGTTGTAAAAGTGTTCTTCTAGGGCCCGAGTCATTGTGCTCGTTTTTAGGTAGTCTGTTTAGTTCGCATTAAGTAAACAAGGTGTGTCTGAGGGTGTCTTCGTGACTTCATAGGATTTATGCTCAAGATGGGGGATCTCTTGGCAGGATCTCATCTTCCCCACTCTCCGTGACATCTCTACAGGTTTACCTCAGGGAGGATCCAGTCCCGTAATAGCCTCTGCATCGGCTTCTGTTTCTAGACTAGCCCCAGCGCTATGAAAGCGCTTCCAAGGCGTGCGGGCGAGTTATCATTATTATGGATATCATCTTTCCACCTCTCAGAGGGGCATCAAAACCCTGGTCACCCCCATGTATCAACATCCTGACACTGCTGTTAATAAATAACGCAACCCTTTGGACCAAAAGGCAATGGGATTTGCTGGTGATGGAGATGCGCCATCTCGCAATTTCGCTCTTGCGGGGCTGACGTGTCCTGTAACCTCCTCAGGTTCTCGTGTCAGACGCCTTGCATGTGCGATGTGTCGCCATTCCATTGGCCGCGATGGCCCCAATCGGCCTGGTCCTGTTCTTGATTCCCAATTGAACCTAACTTGACTGGCATTAGGGATGCCGCCGTTGCGCGGACCACCGGCGGTGCCGCTTTGATGGTCCCATTCTTTCGTCGAGCTCCCGACCTCCGCATTCGATCATTGCCTTTGGGTCAAGTAAAGACTTCTTGCCCGTATACTCATCCGAAGTATATGATCCACCAAGGTCGCTGATTACCAAGGCCTTGCGGAGGGAAACACTCGACACATCCACTGGGGCCTCACTTCTACCAAACGACATGCCATTTTTCTTAGACATTGGTGCGGCAGCCGTCGTCTGGGTTGGCCCCGTTTGGCGATATCCAGCCCTGGCTACGGCCGCATGGCTTCTATACACCGCGACCGTTGCCGTGTATCGGGTTACCTGGCATCCCCTTGCCAAGTTTCCGGGTCCCGTTTTAGCCGGGTCCTCGTACATATATGAGTTTTGGTATGATGTTATCCTCCAAGGGAGGTATACTCGCAAGATATCAGAGTTTCACCAGAAATACGGTAAATGACCGATTCAGGGATTGCCAAGCGAGCGAGTCTGTTAATGATTGACTCATTGGCAGGCCCAATTGTGCGGATAAACCCGGAAGAGCTACATTGCAATGACCCCAGGTTCATCGATGTTGTGTACTCCGTCCATGGGAAAGAGAAGCGCAATAAGTCGGAACACTACTTGGCCGCCATACCTTGGGGGTATGTTCAGATTTTTTTTTTTTTTTTTCTGCTCAGTGCTTGTGTCTGCTGGGCCATGTTCTCATTGCCTTTTGGTTATGTTCCCGAGCTGCATGAAATGAGAATATGTGCTAATAAGTGCCTGGTGATTCTCAAGTTTGCGGCTGGTAAGTTGCCGTCATGGATCATACTCATAATAGACCACCTACTGACATACCTCAAGGCCACCGTTGGTACCGCAAATCACGACCATCACCGGATACGTCGAGCGCCAATTGTCAAATTCTTCTCCCGCTCGGTCATCATGAAGCGGGAAAGAATCATCCACAAGAAGGTCCAGCATCTTTGCGAGAAGCTGCTCCTTTACCGAGACTGTGATCCATTCCAGGTGGCCACTGCCTACTCCTGCTTTACCACAGACGCCCTCACAGGCTTCTGCTTTGGACAGAGCCTGGGAAATCTTGAACGACCTGGCTGGAACCCAAGCTTCAAAGGAACAATTGACAAGATCACTGGCTTGTTCTATCTCAGCCGCCACATGCATTCCCTATCCCGTTTGGCAGATCTTGTGCCCTTGTGAGACCCCTTGGTCGCGGGATCGTACACTAGTTTTTCTGACTCCGACAGGTCTGTCTGCCGTTATATCTCCACTGAGATTGCTTTGCTACTGGAACTGATTCGTGTTCGCCTCCCTGCCGAGGACTGATATGTGTGCCAAGTTAGTTGATCTTGTCACAGGTTACTATCCCCCAGCTCGTGGAACAGGTCAGGAGCACCAAAGAGGCATACGCAGGAGGAGAAGAGCCGACAGTGATTGAAGCACTACTTGATTCGGATCTTCCACCAGAAGAGAAGACAACAGAACGGCTTACAAGTGAAGCCATCGCGGTGGTCCTGGGAGGCACCCACAGCATATCCACGGTTCTCACGATTGCGACCTACCACCTGCTCACCAACCAGGGGCAACTGGATCGACTTCTGACGGAGCTCCGCACCGTCGTGGCGGATGAGACTAACCTTCCGCCTTGGTCCACGCTGGAAAAACTACCATACCTGAGTGGAGTTATCCTTGAAGCGTTGCGTCTGATGTACGGCGTTGCGAGTCGAATATCTTTCGTGGCGCCCGACGAAGAATTGTTGTATATTCCTGATGAGAAGTCATCCAGTTTCCGAAGCAATGGAAGCACTGGTTACACAATCCCCCCTGGGTACGCCATCGGCATGTCATCGTATATCATACACACGGATCCTACCCTATTCCCAAACGCCTCACAATTTATTCCGGACCGGTGGCTGGATGAGCATGGCGAAAGGGAAAGGGGGCTGGAGAAGTACTTGATGTCTTTTTCCAAAGGTCATCGCCAGTGCATTGGCATGCAGTGAGCCCGCCTTGGTGCCCACGGTTGGCAGCATTTGTGAAGGCTAATAAAATGGTTGACAGGCTGGCTTACTGCGAACTCTACATTTCAATGGCGGCCCTAGCTTTGCGCGTGTTGCCTCACATGAACCTCCATGACACAACCATCTCTGACCTTGAGTATGACCATGATCAGCTGATCGCCATGACAAAGGCGGGCAGCAAGGGTGTGCGAGTAGCCATGCGTTAGTTCCTCGCACGTCCATGACGCGGTTCGGGATCCATCATCCCGGACGAAAGCAGAGGAGGAGACCAGGTCTTGACTGACGAGTTTTGCACAATTTCCATTTTGAACAATAGCATCGCGTACATATACCGGTAACTGGCTTTTGACCCATCGCCAGGGAACACAAAAAGCATCCTCTTGGCTGGCGCCGACTTGCTCCAGAGTGACATTGGCGGCTAGAATAATTGGCCAACTCCACCTGTAAACTTACCCCCCAATTCCATGGTCTGCCTCTTTCCATCTTGACCGCTTTTTTAAGGTTACCCGGTGGCTCATGTGGGGCTAAGGCCTGGACTGGCTGGATCCGATTCTCGGCGTGTTGGGGAACCCCTCAACAGTGTCACATGAACGACCCGGTGGTGCGGCGCTTCTCCCAAACCAGAAAAGCTACCAGCACACCGGCACCGGTCAGACGTGAAACGTGCACGCCTGCCCATGCAGGTCTCTCGGCAAAACCACCCACCTGTCATCCGAGCCCAGCCCAGCGACTCGGGCGGGAGCGGGAGGGCGGGAAGGTGCGGGTTTGAGCAACCGCTCCCATGTCCATGTCCTCGGGACATGTATGGGTACAGTGGGGAGGAGGCGGACGGAAACCGAATTTGGCTCACGTTCGTGAGGCTAGCTAAGCAGTGCTAGCCTGATCCGGCCCGGAACGCGCTGTAAAGATGACACCGCATTGCAAATTTAATTAATAAATTTAATTAACGTTAAGGCATTAAAATAAGGAGTCCAGTCCCCACCAAGCAAACATTGTTCCGTCCCCTTGTCTCGATCAAACAACCAACGCCAAATACCGACAGCAGCGAGTCTGACCCAGGTACTCGGAAACGGGACTACACAGGGCACCTCGACTTCAGACCTCAGACCGCGCAGGGCCGCGCAGAACCGCCGCGTCGGTACCGTACCTGGAAGCAAGCCCAGTCAGACCCTCCCTCCCTTCCCTCCCGCCGCATGCCCATCAGTTTGCCCATCGGTTTAACTTGATGCGGCCACAGCAGCGCTGGCCAAAGGCTTTGGCGAGGCTAGCCTAGCTCAACACAAACTTGAGGAGGCGTCTTGGGCTTGGGGCGGTGACGCGAAGTCTGCGCTGCGCGCATTCAACCAAGACATGAAATGAACGCTCGCGGAGACACAGCTCTTCGACCCTTCACCGACTGTGTCGACCCTCATCAGGAAGCGCCGGCGCCAGCAGACATAGCCAGGTCTGCCTCCCCACTCCTCACTCCTGGCTCCTGTGACCCGCGACAGTCAGAGCCCGGCGATGGAGACCCGACAACCAAGGCTCGGCGGGGGCGGCGACAATGCCGACGAAGCCAGGAACGACAAGCCGACCTCCCTGGCGCTGGACAATTACGAGTTCACCTTTGACATAGGCCAGGCATCTGAGTCAGTGAGCTTCATCGAGCCAGAGGTAGGCAGGCCCTTTGCTCCAGAGACCCCGTGAGGAGATGTGTGCTGACTCGAGGCTTGCCGCCCCGCGACAGCCCTGGACAATGTAGGCAGCCTCCTTTCAGACGCCAAGACCTGCACGCATCGACTGATATCCGCAGGAGCGACACGGCGTCATTAACTGACAGCGTGCAGACCTTCCCAGAGGAGTTTGGACGCACCTACCACGCCTACCGAGCCGGCTGTGAGACTGAGACACCACTCTGCACTTTTCGGACCTCGCCACTGACTATGCATATGCAGCGTACGCCTTCCCCAATGACGCACCGGAGCAGGAACGTCTGGCACTTCAGGGCCAGTGCGTCAAGAAACTCCTGGGCGAAAGGCTATTCCTCGCCCCCCTCTCACGCTCAAATCCGCCTCTCCGTATCCTAGATATCGCCACCGGCGTGGGCGACTGGGCGATCGAGATGGGTGACCTATTCCCCGAATCCACCGTTTATGCCACGGACCTATCTCCTATCCAACCAGAAGAGGTCCCGCCAAATGTTCACTTCTACGTTGATGATTCGTGAGTATTCATGCGGCACAAGCTCACGACCTTCAGTTTGCCCCAAATCGGGCATCAACGCCAGCCGGATAGGAGTGGATGTCGTAGCTGACCACGACGCTTAGGACTGATGAATGGGACTTCGCGCACAAGTTTGACTATATTCACACGCGATCTACCGTCGGCTGCTGGGCATCGTTCGAGACTCAGATTGCCCAACAAGCCTTCGACGCGCTCAAACCCGGGGGCTGGTTCGAATCTCAAGAAGTTGATGGCAACGTTTGCTGCGATGACGCCACTCTCAACCCTGACGGAACCGTTGCGTCATGGTTCAGAGACCTGCTTGTCGCATCAGAGCGCATGAAACGCCCGGCAATATTGGGGGCTACCCTGAAAGAGGTGTACGAAAGGGTCGGTTTTGTCGATATCCATCAGAAAACTGTCAAGATGCCCATCGGTGGGTGGCCCAGGGACACTCATCTCAAGGAGGTAGGGCTCATGTGGGAGGCAAATTTACAAGAGGGGCTCAGTGGCTTCTCATACCAGCTCTTTAATCGAGCATTTGAGAGGAGCCCCGCAGAGATTGAGGTATGTACAACTCCACGGGCCACTGCGAGGCAAGGCTTGCTCAGAAGTAGTAGGTTTCCCTAGTCGAAGTCCGGCGGCATCTTGGAGACCCGCGCACGCATGCCTACATGCCTGGCTTTGTTGTTTGGGGAAGGAAGCCGTTTCCTGGGGAAGTGTCATGAGCTGCGGAAGGAGGAAACGTATCCAGTGCCGCGGAGAATCAAACCACTGACGGGGACAGGCAAAGAGGTAGTAGGAGCTAGGGAGGAGGAATATGGGGTTAAATGCCCTCCTAATAGGTATCCAGACCATTTAGACTATTAATCAAGACAATATGGCATGCCGAAGGCCTTCAGGGGTAACGGTCGGAACGACCCGGCTCGTTACCGAAGAGTCCCCACACAACGTGGTCCTTCTAAGCTGCAACACTTCCCTCCAAAGTGATATTTCCCTTCTCTTTCTCTTTAGCTTATCAATAAACAGCATTTGGCCCTCACAACCTTTAAGGCTCCTGTGAGTGCAGCCCTTCACAGACTACAGATCAAGCCTAATAATTAATCCACTAGGTTACGGGTGTTCGTGCATTAACTGCCAGACACGCGTGTTCATATAATGATGGAGATAGATGATCAGAAGTTGGAGAAATGTATATGGGGGATAGAGGGCCAAGTATCACTGATTGAGGGTCATCATCACATCTGTGACTGATCTGTGGATGCGTTGTCCTTCTTCGTTCTCCCTCCTCGTCTTTATATCTGAGGAAGCGGACTAAGATACTAGACCAACTAATCCTACAATCGACCTATAACGCCGTTTTGACATTTCTGGTATCATCGTCACATGTGTAACATCATGCACGCCACTTCTCCAACACCTTTAGGTTGTATCTCCCCCGGGAGGGAAATAAAATCTTATCCTACCCTATCCTATCCTCATGCTAGAAGTGCAGTAAGCTCTTGTTAATATCGCATCTATGGTTTCATTCCTGTGACGACCAGAAAATCGAATATAGCATGAACATCCCTGCGTCTCACCGCCGCCCGTACACTCGCATTAAGAACCTCCACCTCCTCCTGCGACCAGCCCAAGACATCCCTAAATAAGACAGCTGTAAACGCCTCCACGCCCTCGGAGATGTTGACGGCAAGGAAAGCGCCGATTTCTTTGAGCTGTGGGTCCTTGGGCCAGCCGCCGACAGGCAACTTGAACCGCTTCTCCTCCACTTTCGTGAAACCTGCCTCCTGGGCCCACCGTGTGAATGACGGCGCGGGGTTCGCCGTACGGCCGATCCTGTCGCAGGCATCTCGGACACCGTCCACCATTTGCACAAGCGGATTGTCAGGCTTCAGCGAGCCATCCTCGGAGTATGGTGCGTTGACGGACTCCTGGAACTCTACCCAACCGCCTGAGCTCAGGTTCTCGTAGATCTGGTGAACCAATCGTGGCCAGTCTTTAATAGCACCACCCATATATCGACAATGGATGAAGTCGTACTTCGTAGGCTCCAACCAGTCCAACTCGACGTCGTCGACGACAAACTTGACATTCGGCGGCACGAAGGACGGTTGAATTGGGCTGAGGTCATTGCCAACAACGGACGCGCCAGGGTATAAGTCCGCAAGGTCGATAGGCCATAGACCTGTGCCGGTGCCAATGTCGAGGATAAGAAGCCCGCTGGGTTCAATCGGCGCGAGGAAGAGGCGATCGTTGAGCGCACGGTAGTACACATGGTGGATCATATCAAGTCGGTCCTGCTCTTGATCGTCATTGGGAAAGCTGTAGGTTCCTGACTGATAACTGTGGTAGCGCCGTCCATGTTTCCATTCGTACTTCATGATGCTGGTGCGTAAGGACGTGCTGGCGGATGAGATCTCGTCGCCGTACGACGAGTCCACATCATCTTCGTCCACCTCGACATTGCGTTCAGCTGGGGCGACGGCAGCTGCTTGTGGAGAGGACCCGGACATAGCTGTGAGATGAGCGCCGGGCATTACAATGCTTGATGCTGTGGCGTGGTTGGTAGCAGTCGAGACGAAGTGAGATGGGAACGGAATGGTCAACTTTGAGAGAAGCCCGGGGAAATTATACAACAAAGCCGTGACTCTTAGTTCCGGATGGTTGGGAGGCGCCATCCAAGCGGAAGACTAGCTGTTGCGCTCAGACCGGAAGCAGGGGGAGCAGGATCATCGTACGGCGGCTATCAAAGTCGATCTACAAGCAGCTCTTTTTACTACGTAGTGCAATGTACTCCGTAGCGTGCTGGCATGAGATTAGGCTTTCGATGGTGAGAGCCTTGAGGCTGGGAATAAAAATATGATTGAATGTTTGCTGGACTCAGCATTCAAACGACCAAAGCTGGCCAAGCAGGTGTGCTGTTGGTGGGCGACCCGAGACCAGTGCGAAGCCGACAACGTGGGCGACCTCTCTCTCTACGTTCTCCATGCGCCCGCGCACGGACGCAGGCGATATCACATTCAGGGGATTGGTGGTGTACAGGCTGACGGAGCCAGCCGTCGGTAAGTGCCGCCGGTAAATAACGAGCACCCGACCATGCGCCCACGGAAGTTAAACCCTGTGAACTCCAAGCAAGAGTCAGGGTTCACGTGCATATTTCGGCATTATGCATTCTAGGCGGCTGGCACACCCGCTCCCGGGCGCTGATGCAATTTCTCGCGCCGAGGCGTGGGAGGCTTTGTGTTTATTCTACTCCGTACGTATTTCTATTGCGTATCTCCTTACGGAGGCACCTTTTAAAAGTCTTCGGTTAGGAAAAAGCAATATTAGGGCTACATCTAGATTGAAAACAAGGGGATAATTAAGACTAAGTTACCCTTGTTCTCGCAGCGTTTAGTTACCCTGCTAGCGATTTCCCCCACAAATAAGCGCTGTGGGTCGAATCCCTCTGCCGCCCGGCTCTGCCACTAGGTACACGAGGACTCTGAGGATGCAAAAGAGGAACGGAAAGAAACGGGACCAAAAGGAAGCTTGATGTTGCTATGGCTGGGCAACATAACTTAGGGGCTTTGACGATTTAATAAGATGGCTTACTGCTGGAGCAAGCATTGGTGTTGAGAGATATTACCAGATGCGTCCTGTTGGGTACAATCCATATGTTGACATTAAAGATCTCTAGGGGCTTTATCTCGAAAACGCATCAAACGCTGCCAAGATACGGTTCAATTGGAGTCCTTTCAAGATTGGAGCCCTTACTCTTATTAGAGTCCGTGCACTTGCCTCTAGATGCACTAATAATTAGCCAAAGCCTATGCCGCTCCAATTCGGCGACGTGCTACCCCTCACCGATCGTATATCTTGTTCGGCTCTGGAGTTCGACTCGATATTGACATGACATTCTTCTCAAATGGTTTACCTCCCTCTGCATCCTGGCTTTGCCTGGCCGGGAAGCGAGTCAGGGGAATTGGCTGGCTCTTTGGCGTCTCCTGGGTCCCGCGAACCCCAGCTCTTCAGCTTTCGAAACCGGATGCGCATTGCCAGCCTCTCCGACACTTGGCCTAGGCCAAGATGGCGCGTTTCCGTGTTTCCGCCAGCCAAGGCTTGAAGACAAGGCCTGGGCCCCTACGAGTCAGGACCCTGCGTGCGGTGGACCCCCTAGATCAAGCCCCTTCAGTAGTCTTCAACTCCCGAAGAACTTAGTCCAGAAGAAATTTAAGCTCTGGCTCGAGCTTTCGGCGTTCAACAGCAACGGTCACAATGGCGAAATCAAAGTCCTTGGCTTATAACCATCGGCGTTCTACTTTTATCCACGATCGAAAGACTGCCTGTTCTGTGCTTCTCCTTCCTGTTTTCAGACAGATGCCACATTCTCGGCCCCCTTTGTGTTTGGGTAACCCTTCAATGGTTATTGCTCTTTTTTTTTCTTTTCCCCCGTGGCAACCCCCCAATGGCGATTTTGATGAACGCTCGCGGCTTCGGTTCCGGCTCTAACGGCGACTCCCACACATCCATGACCATCATTATCGTCTTTCTCGCAATCTCTTTTTACAATGTCATTGAGCTCAATTTTCTCATCTGGGGAACGTTCAAACGTTATGTCGGGCTATACTTTTGGACCGTCCTTATCGCAACCTGGGGCATTCCCTTGTACTGTGCGGGCTTCCTCGTCAAATATTTCGGGTC
>JBBEOF010005429.1:0-15636 GCA_037576055.1 Fusarium sp. M6JPR69
AACAACACCGGCGACAGCGGTGATCCTTGCGGGAGACCTGCCTGTGGCAACTCCCGTAGCAGTGACGTGTGCCCATTTACTACCACGGTGGCCGTTCGTCCAGAGCAGAAGGCACCAATCCATCTCACCAGTCCACCAGGTATGCCTCTCGCCTTCAACCGTTCCAGTAGTCGCTCTTTGAATACCCCGTTGTAAGCACCTTTGACGTCGAAACTGATCAGACTGAGCACCCTGCCGGCCCTCCATGCCTTATAGATCTGCTCCTGCAGCAGTATCAGAGCCTGTTCGGCTGACCTTCGCTTCCTCGCCCCAAAGTGGTTTGCGGGTAGCAGTCCATATCTCTCTACTACATAGGATATCCGCTCTGCAACGACTGCCTCGAGTATCTTGCCCAGTGTTGAGAGTAGCGATATCGGTCTCCATGCCTTGGCCATGGTGTAGTCTCCTTTGTCTGACTTCTTCAGCGGGATGATCCTTGCACTCCTCCATTGTTGGGGGACCACGCCATCTCGGAGCGACGTGTCGAAGAGGTGCAAGACACGGTGTCTAACCACTGGCCAGAGCCGTTTCCACACCATTGCTGGCAGACCATCCTCTCCAGGCGCTTTCCAAGGTTTCGCTGCTAAAACCTTTCCTTCAATCTTTAACATCCAACGCGCGCAGATTGCTGCGCTAGAAAAAGCATGGAGGCAAACGCGTCGCTCGCGACTTCAGCAGTCCTTCTACTGTGGCAAACGTGTCTGAACAGTCCACTCACCAGCTACACCATGGCCACTATCTCCAGCTATTTCGGTGCTGCCAGCGGTCGCCGTCCTGATTCTGACAGAGTTATTCTTGCTCCAACATATATTAGTCCTCGCCCAAACGACCCCGATGGAATCCTGATCGCACCCGACGAATTCAAGCTGAATGGGAAACAATATGTACGCTACGCTGTTGTGGCAAAGTCCCAAAAGCACATCAAGAAAAGGACATCAGTCGTCTGGCAGTATGGTGAAGACATACAACTCATGCAGGACCCGACGAAGAGGTTCTGGTACTGTTATCTGTGCGAACAACGGCAGCGCCAACAGGGACTTCCTATTTCCGGCAAGGGCAACTGTACTGCCTTAGACCACCTGGAATCGAAACACCAAATCGATAAGGAGACTGGTGAGCGCAGACATGCGAAGCGTCACCCATCGCAGCCATCAATTGTCGACTTGAACAACATATCCACCCTTGTATTCAAACGCCGATTTGACGAGTTCAAGGAACTTCTTATTCGATGGATCGTCTATTGTCACATCGCCTTCTTTCAAATCGAGAACCTCTACTTTCGCGAACTCCTCTTCTATGTTTTCCCTCCGCATCGACCTGGTCCTGAAGGCTCTTTACCCGAACATGGGCAAGAAACATCGCGTACGACGACGCCTGCGGTGTTTTGGCTATATCGTCAATCTCTGCGCCCAGGCGTTTATTATGGGAAAGGATGCTGCGAAGACCTGCAAGGATCTGGACTCTGCGTATAGAGAAGGGGACTACTCACGGATTCGTGAGCTGTGGAAGAAGCGCGGTGCAATTGGGAGGCTCCTTAATATCGTACGATACATTAGAGCTAGCCCTCAACGGCGCCAATTCTTCAGATCAATACAAATTGGCGGCGATCTGGCTGCATTTGACGGAATGGAGGTAAGCTCCCCTAGTGCGCGTCGCAAGGTAGTCGCGGCGTCCTACACTTCCGGTTTCAGTACTGACGTTGGAGTTTGCTGCAGCTTGTCCAAAGTCAGTCCACGCGCTAGAATTCTTATTTCTTATCAATTGGACGCGCTCTTAATGTCAAAGAACGTATCCAGCTCTTCTGCGATCAACATGAGCCTCCACGAAGCGACAGAGACGTCCTGGACCAACGCCTCAGCCCACGGCAATGGGACGAACTCAGACACCTCCATGACCAACTTGAGACATTCTACGAGGCCACAGTAATGAACGAAGGCAGACAGTGGACTCTTGCAGGCCATTTTCAATCGCTGGTCTGGCTTATGGACGAAACCCACCTTGCTCAGCGAAAGTTTGAACAGCTCGCTGAAGACGCCCTGCGGAAGAGTGGCCCGAATAGACAGGATAAGCAGAACGAATTTGACGACTATACCTAACTGGCTTGCTGCGGCTGCAGAAGTTGCCTGGCAGAAATGCGAGAAGTACTACAACAAGGCCGATGAATCGCGCGCTTACTACGCCGCCATATCGTTGAATCCAAGCCTTAAGAACCAATGGTACTATCAGGTTTGGAATGGCAGTGATGACAAGCGTGCCTAGATCCAAGCTGCCGTTGGAGCAGTTAAGGAGCTCTGGGTTGACGAATACAAAGGCAAGTTCGCCCACGGCGCGCCGGTTCCTACCCACGTCTTTAAGGGCCCAGAACCGAAAGAGAAATCGTTTACTTCGTTGAGAAGCCGCAAGCGTCTCAAACTACGCCACATCGACCCTCATTCAAGCCCCGAACTGCCCTCAACGGATCACTACACTACAATGAGTTTATCACCACTGACGTTATCGGCCTTAATGATGACGAGGAATTCGACCCCATCCAGTACTAGAATGAACGTTACCACTCGCAAACAGACCTAGCTCGTATGGCGCTAGACGTTTTAGCCCTGCCTCCCATGTCGGATAAGTATGTGCGCCTTTTTAGCAGCGCCAAGCTCCTCCTTACAGTTCATCACTCACGGCTCCGGATGGACGTCATTGAAGCCAGCGAGTGCTTACGAGCTTGGTATGGTCGCCCGGAGCAGAAGGCATTTGATGACTCTGCCATCGGTTTGATGGAAGGCGAGGCAGGGAGTACAGTTGGGGCGGATGGGCCGGGTGAGGGACAGTAAGGCGGCGAAGATGATGGAAGCGAGAAGTCGAACATACTGGAGACGCAAGTTACTGGAGAACATGAGCTCTGTAGTTAGGTGGTGTCCTAGCCCAAGGACAAGAACAGTTCCACTCCAAGTCTGCTTATTCAGCGGCTCATTGATTGTCCCAAAAGGGTAAAAATGTGAACTGGATTGGTTCTGGATCTCCTGGAGTCTGCCTGTCCCCACGTCTGGACCGGATTGGATCGAGGCTCGGATCCAGCTCCAATCCAATCCAATAACATCACTGACGCCCAGCCATGAGCTGAACTTAGCCTCCTCCTCCGAGGACAAGTACACCTCGCCCATTTGCTTTCTCAGGGCGATATCCAAAGAGAAAAGGCCTCTCGACACTGGTAACGACTGCGTTGTCGATCTTGTCTCCCGGTGTGTCGAGTTCAAAGGCTCCTTCAGGTGAGCCTTCCCCCCGGAAGGGCCAGGACTTATCGGCTTTGAGCATCGTGTGTTTATATCAAAGGGAGTGAAGAAGGGTTGTCTCAAGTAGAGAAGGGGCCAGAAGAACAGACTCTATGCGGGGATTATGATCTGTTGCGATGTTGATCTCGGTCTACATCAACCCGAGGCCCGAAGTGCCTACTTTGGAGGTTGAAGCTGGTCCATGTTCTGTTTACTATTTCGTTCGAGCGAGGATTTGCGCTAGGAAAGGCTATTTCTAATGAGACTAGATTGTCATATTGCAAGGTATCCAGGATAAGGCTCTCCTCTACTAATCCATCACCACCAGGTTAAACGGATGTAGCGAGTTAAGTCAATGATACAATAACTAAACGATAAAGTGAAAATGCATGTAAGAAATCTCATTACAATATACTTATGACCGTCCTGAACCCCTATAGTTGCAGATCATCTGTGATCTGGTCTAATCTCCGGCGTTTGGGCCGTTCATCATGCTTCAACGACAAATGATCCGTGAAAATACCCGGTCTGGCAAACCGCTTGTGACACCAAGGGCAGCGGTACAGCCCATCAGAAAGGCAAAACTCGGAAATCTTAGGGCTCTTCTCGGTCGTCCTCAACCATCTTCTCACGCCCTGGAGAATATACTCGGAAACGCCGTAGAGGGTCTCTCCAAATCGAGGCTCAGCTTCCTCTACGGCGGCAGGTCGCCGCGGAGCGAGAGGTCTCGGTGTGTGGACAGGTCCTTGAGTAGGAACAGGTTTCCGTGTGGCAGGTCTCCTTTTGATTGTTGTTGCAGGAGCCGTACGGGGAATGGACGCAGGCGTGTGTTGTGGTGCTGGTGAGCTGTACACGGAGGGCTGTGTGGCCTGAGATGGAAACGATTGTGTTTGGTTAATGCTGGGTGCTGGGGAGCCCATCTGATCACTGATGGGTCGGAGAGCCTGAGAATGGCCCTGCATGTTAGGGAGTTGTTGGATAGGTGGCAGCCTTGACTGTAATGTCTCTAAGTCGAATACGGCTTTAGGAAAGATGAGGGTTGTTGACTTTGTCTTGAGTTGAAAAAGTTCGGCTGACATGTAGTTTAGCAAAGCGCGCTCAACGCGGTGCCGATGAGACTGGATCTCTGATGCGGGTGGTGTTGGTCGGGGGTCAACATAGGTGCTCGCCGGTGAATAAGTATGCTGGTTCACCATGACCACAGGTGCGGTATGGTGGCCCCGAGACTCGCTGCGCCTACTTTCTTGGTTCTCAATGGACACCTCTCGATTGCAGATGTTCATGGGTTCAGGGCTGTTGCCAGATTCGAAGGCGTTGGCAGGCTCGGGACTGTTGATGGGTTCGGGCTTGCTGACGAGCTCTGGATGGCTAATGGGCTCGAAGTTATTGATAGGTTCAGAGTTGCCGATCGGCTGGGGCTCGTTGATGAGCACGGGACTGTCAGTGTGTTCGATAATACTGATAAGCTCAGGGTTGCTAATAGGTTCGGGGCTATTGGTCGCCTTGGTGTCGCCGATAGGCTCGGGTTTGCTGATGAGCTCAGAGCTGCTGATGAGTTCGGAGTCGTCGATGGGCTTGGAATTGTGGATAGGCTCGGGGCTGGCGACTGGCTCGGAGTTGCTGATAGACTCAGAATTGCTGATCAGCTCTGGCTTGTTGAGGAGCTCAGAGCCGGTGATGGGCTTGGGATCAGAGGGTTCCGAGGGAGACTCAATAGTCACTGAGGGCTTCGAATCAGATTCCACAGGAGCTTCACGGCTGGGCTCGGTTGTCGGTGTTTCCACTGGTGGAGTGACCTCTTTCTCTGCGATAACGGATGCGACGACCGGTTCCTTCGCCGGTAAGTTCTCGGGAATGGTTAATACAGGACTTTCGATCTTTTTCGGTGTTGCTTGTGGCGAGGGTTGTTGTCTCTTGGCATCTTCGACTAACAGCAGTTGGTAACATGCAAGGAGCCGCAATCATAAGAACCTCAAACTTACCGTCCGGGATTACAAGGGCGCTCAAGCTCTTGCAATCTCCCGTCGTCCTCAGACTCTTCGCAAAGAAATCTCGGGCCAATGAGAAATGCGGTTCGAGACACGCAGAAGCATCAGAAAGGTCCGGTTCCTGCAAACCGCCAGTGCCGACCCATCCCGCAGTATCTTTACTTGGGAAAGCCGTCGCATCAAAATAAACAACTGGAAATTGCCGTTGAGCGACAAGAGCGCCACCATCTTCGTACTGCGCTTTCCATTCCAGATGGGTCGTCCCTGGGACGTACACGTAGCATTTAGGAACATTCTCCGTCAGGCCCAGGGATTCAAGGGTTGTTGACAAGCCAACTTTGCCGAGATTGTTCCGTGGCAAAACAAGAGCCGGAAGCCAAGTTTTCGTCGTTTCTCGGTAGGCCAGGTACACGATGCCTGGTGTCGGGCTTATTATCGGGTCATGGCTCGGTTCTTGCATCGGTTCGTCCTTCGCGGGCGGCATTTCGTCTTCCAGATCGCATGGCGCTGAGGACAGTTTTCGTCTCTTTTGGCGTGGGGTGCTCTCTTCTGGTACTGGCTCTTCTTGTGCTGACTTTTCTCGTGTTGGTTCTTCTAGTGGTGATTCTTCCGGTACTGCTTCTGGTACTGCTTCTGATGCCGGCTCTTCCGGTACTGGTTGTTCTAGTACCGACTCTTCCGGTGCGGATTCATCTGGCACTGACTCTCTTGGTACTAACTTTGCTGGTACTGATACATCCATGTGTCGGGATTCCGATCGTTTAATGGCGGGTTTAAACTTCAAAGCCGCAGCATTGTTCATCTGCGCAAGCTCCTCGTTGCAGTTCAAAATCTTGATGCCGAAATGCTCGATGACGGCTGGTCCAGTCGTGTCTTGCAGCCGACCGTGCTGTCTGCTCCTCAAATGCGCCGAGGCAGCTCTGAGCGGGTGGTTTCTAAAGTCAAGGTCATGTTCCTGGCAGCGGAGGATGAACCAGGATCCGTGGCCTCTGGGGTATTGAATAATAATGTGCTTGTCTGTTTCATTCTGAATGACTGCCTCGAATGGTATCGACCTCTGTGTCAGTTGCTCACCCAGCTCATTTTCGTCCTCATCAATCGGCGACCGCTAATCCCTTCATGTCAGGCAAATTCAATGGTGCTCCACCCTTTCATACTCACAGACTCAAGTGGCGCGCAAAAAATGGTATCCTCTATTCTTTCTGTTTGTGACTGCTCAGATTTCCCTGATGGGCTTGGCGAAACTCGCGATCTCGTAGACTTCAGATTCCGAGGGGAAATCTTTGGAGGGGCGGGAGACATTGGCGGGGATGAGAGGCGGAGCTTTTTAGATGGCCTCTCCAGAGCGAGATTGCTGGAACGCAGGGCGAATCTTCTTTTTGGGGGTACTCTGGCGGCGATGAACAGCGCCTAGTTGGGTAGGTTACTGCTGGAATAGAAAGGTTTTCTAAGAAAGAAACCAAAAAAAGAAAAAGAAACATGACGCAACTCATTTGCGGTAGACACCCTCTCCTTATACCACCCAGCCCGAGGCCCGATAGACTGGTCGAAGCCGTGATTGGCCGACGAGCACACCACTATCTCGCACATTGCCTCCCATGGCCAATCGCTTATAGCGCCCCAGCGGGGCTAGTACGCGTTTGCAGGTGGCCATCATCATGTGCCAATAACCCGCCCGACAAGGGTGATTCCATACAAAACACGTGGCCCCTTTTGCCCGGGCAAGGCAATACGTATCTATTTATTATTGCCCGGGGTATGAATCACTGAAACATTACAAACAATACACGCGCGAAGATCGTAATGCTGCCGTTACTCTGCGTTACTCTGCGTTACCCTGCATAATCACTCTCCCCCATTGGCGCTCCTGTTGCGACATGGGCTAAGCAAGGGGGTTCCGCTGAAACATCCCAGGATAACGATGGAGCTGAAGCGTTATTTTTTTCTACGCCTTTTTTTTACCCTCGCATCACGTCAGGCGTACCCATCTCATCTCCCGAGTGCGTGCAGACCTCCAAGGCGTACCTCGCCCCACATGATCCCGGTCACCTCGGAAGTACGTGAGGGGTACGAAAAGTTTAATCCAACAAGGAATTCATGCCATTTCGCACCGAAAACACTATCAAATTATTTGATCTCATCAATGAGTTCACAGCCTATTCTAGACGAGATACAGGTCATCAGCCCCTATGACGACAAGAGCTTTATCAAGGAGGAACGCAGTCATCGCCTGTGGCCGAATGATCCCACCGAAGCCATAGATTTGCCGGCTGAAGATAACCGAGGCACCAACTTCGAACCTTTCCACGTAGGAACACGCACTTTTCACATCAACACACTGCCTCCAACGCCTCTGAAGCTATTCCAGCTTTTCCTACCCATTTTGATCGTTAAAAAATGGGTATATTATACGCAGAAATGGATCACGTGGCTCAACGAATATGGCATCGTTGACAGTTGGAAGCCCCCGATGGGGAAGAAGTCAAAACTGCACAACTGGGAAGGAACAACGCTCGAGGAGATATATGTGATGATTGGTGTGCTAATATACATGGGAATACATAAGGAAAGGACGATACGAAGCTATTGGAATACCCCCAAGCCCTGTAAACAACGCCCTGCGCACTCATTTATCAAGTTCATCTCCTACGATAAGTTTCAACTGCTCCACAGGCACGTTCGTCCCTTTGACCACACCAAATACGATGAGACGGCACCTATTCCGAAGGTATTTCAAGGCGTTGGAGAGTGGTCTGACCATATACAAGCCGTATCCATGCAGATATTTCTCCCCGGGTCTCACCTTGCCGTCGATGAGTGCATGGTCCACTATACGGGCAAAAGCGAGGACACAACGGTTATCAAAAGCAAGCCTGACCCCGTGGGCTTCAAGATATGGGTCATCGCCCAATACGGCTTCTTTATTCGGTGGCTATGGCATATCAAGGAGTCATCTCACGGCGCCGTTGGCGTTGAAATTTCAACACAGAAGTCATCATCGCAAGGTCAGCCAAGCAAGCGAAGAAAGGTCACAGTCCCGGCCCCTGATACAGAAGACAAACCTATGACGATGAATCCGACCCAGGCCGTCGTTGTTGCTCTTACAAATATGCTGCCCAAAGCGACATATCACGTCTTTGTGGATAACCTTTTCTCGTCATCAGGCCTCTTCCTTATCCTCCGCAACCACGGCCACGGGGCCACAGGCGCAGCTCGCACGAACAGCGGTATCAACGAGGAATTAGTATGGGATAAGAATAATGACGGCAAGGTCAGTACAATGTACGAATTTAATACGGTCAAGGCGATACCGACCCCTGACAACCAAGTACCGACTTCAGACACTTCCTAGTGAGAAGTCCCTACTAATTCGTCCTCGTACCGTATCCCTAGGTCAACCAAATCGCTTGGAAAGACAACAAGCTTGTGTTATTTTTGACCACCGTGTTCACTGGTGCCGACGATGAGCGTGTCACGCGGCAGAGGAAGAAGCCGTCATCACGGAAGTCAGAAGCCAAGCCAATACGCCGCTTTTTCGGTGACGAAACTGTCAAGATGATCAAAAATACCGACAGTGGCCACTGAGTATAACGACCAAATGAATCACGTTGACCGTGGTGACCAATTGAGGTCATATTATAAGTACGATCATCCCCTACGCCGTGGACCGTGGCAGGCACTTGCGTGGGCTTTCCTCCTTGACGTGGCCCTCGTTAATAGCTATATTGCTCAACTTCCCGGACCGCAGCCAAATTGGAAGAGATATACCAATCTGAGGGAATGGCGAGAGTGCATTTATAACGAATTATTCAACGCCTACGGTCATGACAGTCAGGCGAGGCAGCGATACCGACCAGGAGACGAGCGTGATCTACAAAACCCCGAATTACAGAGGGAACACATTAACCGTGAGATCAATCATATAGACCGTCATATCAAATCAGACTGCCTAGCCTGTCAGGGCTGTCGGCAGGGGCAGCTGAGAGCAAAAAGTGAGGCTTGGAGCCCTCTTACGGAGACCACCGGTAATAAGAAGAGGCCCAATATACGGAGTCAGACCTCTCATGGCTGTCGTATTTGCAAAGTTGCGCTTTGTAATGACCAATATTGTTGGGACTTCTATCACCACCTAATTTAGCAGAGGAATTAAGTATCCTTTATTTGGCGCCTTTTGATTGGAACAGACCCCTCATCGTGACATCTTGGGAGGGCTACGCTCACTCAGGGGATAGGTATTCGTCTGTTAGCCGCCTAGGGGGCCTTCTACGTGGTGTTTTTCTGGGCTGGGTAGGCTGGAGACCTGATAAGTCGGGGGGACTTATCAAATGCATGTCAGACAATTGGCTCCACAGGGATCAGAGACGGCATCAGTAAATTGATGAGAATTATCTAAAGAGCAAGAACTTCTCGAGAGGATGCACCGAGGCTGTCTAGCTCTTTATACACAAAGAAAATATTGCCTGTTTAGGCAGAGGCAGGCTAGTTGTGCGACACTTTGCCTACCCAGATAGGAAGGCAGCCGCCTACTTAATCCGGCAACGGCCGGGTACAGAGTTCGATAGTGCCCCAGTTGATGTTTCCGAATCAAAATGTGAGCTCATCAGTCGTGTTCTGACATTATGGCCCCGGACTGTCCACATATCTTGCTTCGCCGTCAGCCAAAAGAAAAGGGATCCTCAACTGCGATCTGCAACGCGTTCTTCACTCTCACCAAAAGAAGTCCGAGACTCCAAGCAAGGGCGTCTGTGACGCTAAAACCGGGCGCTCCACGTTCAATGAAGAATGTTAGTGGTGGGGATCGGCTAAGAATTAGCCCGACTCTACGATTTCCCTGTAAGCCAATTTTAGGTCTTTTGAGGTCTCTTTGCAGCAAGACTTTTTAAATACCCTCCACAATTTGTCTCCTTGGAAAAGGCTTCCTGCAAGTCACTCGCTTTCACTCTCTTTCATTTTTATCCAACTTTATTACATTCTTTTCAAGTTATTTATCCAAAATGAAGATTTCGGGGCTTTGGAAGACAACCGCCGTCACGATTCTCGCTCTGGCGATTCCTCCCGCTCGCGGCCGAGCAATCGACAATCTCTCTCTTTCCCAGCGCGATGCCCTCTTCCACGACGGCGTGGGAGAAGAACTCCCCGGCATCCTCGACAAAAGGGACTACCCCTGGAGAGCCCCCAGATTCGACCTAAGTCACCCGTCCTACACCGAGTTCCGCGAGCTCAAATCGCTGCATGAGCCAACGGTCATGCAGTCTTGCGGCTTCGGCGACTACGGTTACAGGCTCTACGTCGCCCAGCGCTGCGCCGGCACTCCCGCCTCTGCAGGAGATCTGTGCATCACGCAGCTCGACAAGGAGGGAAAATACCTCGGACACATGACCCTGAAGGGTTTCGGACGTGGCCTGTCGATCGGTGTCCAGCCTCTCTACCAAATGCTGTGGGTTGAGGTCGACGCCGACGAGCGCGGCTACGGCACGGGGTTGGCGACATTCCAGTTCGAGAACGGCAAGACGCTTACCGCCTCTTCTAACAAGCTGACAAAGCTGGATATGCCGCTGCCAGCGGGCGCCAAGGAGGTGTCTACGACTTATGATAACCACCAGGCGGCGTTGGTGGTGCGGTATCGAGTGGGCAACAAGTACCGCATCATCTCGTGGGGTGCTGGTTGTGCTGCCACAGGCAATTACACCGATGTCTACACCGACTTTGAAATCCCCGAGCTTCCCACAAAATCCAAGAATCTTCAGGGCTACACCGCGTACGGGCAATTCCTGTATATGCTCACTGGGGACTCCAAGGAAGCCACGGGAGGGGAAATCAACACCGAAATCACCACCATCAACATGGCGAACGGCGAGATCATCCAAGGGCCGTCGCTGACTCGGGCAGGGGAGTCGTTGGTTTTCCGCCAGCCTCAGGGATTGTGTTACGCAAGTGGGCCGAAGAACACGCACAAGCTCTACATGGGATTTGCTTCTGGAAAGGTTGGCGATCGTCGCGCAAGCCTTTTCTACAAGAACGTCACTATCCCCGGAGGGAAGGCGTGAAAGGACGGACAAGCGACATGATCAGGTTTGGGGGGGCTAGTCTACCGTGTTTGCGAACGCGAACATCGTTTCTCTTTACGTCTTCCACTTTCATTTCTAGCACTACTCTCGTTCCCACTACTGTAATGTTCTATCCCTTGAGCTGTGGAAAACCTCCTGCCAGGTCACGGCGGGGTGCAGCCAATTAAAATGCATCGGATCAAAGATACCTAATCCCCCCCTATTTTAGCCTATGATAGAAGTACCAGCAATCTCGAGTTACAAATCGCTACATCACACCGCTCACATCCCCAAATCGATTGACGCCTTCTTTTGTTGTAACTGACCGGGGCCAAGGGCCTCCTTGCACTTCTTGACCTCGGCTGCCCTAATTGAAGCCCCTTGCAAGCAAGGTAATCTGATTTTTTCCCTCTTCGGACGTGCTTATGTTGTGCCACGGGCGTAAATTCGTCTCCGGCTCGAAAAGTCCGCCTTGACTGGCTTTGCGGATGGAAGGTCTTGAAGACCGCGTTGTATAGGCATTCCCTCCACTTCTTCTGGCTTGTATAACGCTCCCAAGCCGGCTCCCCGTGCAGCTGTAAGAGGAAGCTATTCACTAGGACTATATCCAATAAGAAGGTCCAAGCAATAGCCTGCCAAGCGCCCCGGCGGATAGGATGATCATAGTCTAGATATGACCTCTTTTGGTCGCCTCGGTTAACATGATTCATTTCGTCGTTGTAGGAAGCGGCGATAGGAGGGATCGATATAAGCTTGACCGGCTCGCCACTAAAAAAGCGCTGTATTGGCCGTGCCATTGGGGTCTTCGTTGACGATCTCTTCCTCCAACGATCACATCTCTCATCGCCAGTAAAGACGGTTGAAAGGAGCAATATGAGGGCATTATCCTTCCAAGCGATCTGATCGACCTAGAGAAGAAGAAGGCAAGTCATCAGCCGAACTGTAAGGAAGAATGTCGAGTCTTCCTACCTGATTATCCGCCGTTGGGATGACCTTGATCTCATTGAATTGGAAGCCTGACTTCCCTGCCTTATCGGCCTTTTTGGCGTCTGCAAGACCTTTGTAGATGCCACAATTAGGCCGAGCTGTGCCAGTTGCACCGTGGCCGTGCTGATGAAGGGAGCGGAAGAGGTCTGGCGACGAGAAGAGGTTATCCACGAAGACGTGATATGTCGACTCCGGCAACCGGTTAATAAGGGCAATAACGACGCTTTGAGTCGAGTTGAGAGCTATGATCTTAGCTCCGGCTTCCATAGCCACGTAGATAGCCTCCTTAACCTCGTCAGCCTTATCGGCCTTGCCTTTTCCCTTGCTTTTCTTCTTTTGTGATGCCGGCTTCTTCTGAATGCCAACAGGGCCGTATTTTGCGCCGGGCTGGTGCCATATCCACCTCATGAAGAGGCCTAGCTGGGCAGCTATCCACACCTTGAAGCCTGTGTCGATAGGCTTATTGGGGATATACGTAACTTGCTTATTCCTTCCTGTATATTGGATCATAGCCTCGTCGACGGCAAGATGCGTGCCCGGCTCACAGAGCTCTGTTGTTGCAAGTTGAACGTGCTGAGACCATGGCTCAACGCATTGGAAGACGATAGGGAAGCCGTCACCGCCGCCGTCGGTGAATTTGGTATGGTCAAAGATGCGGATATGACGATAAAGAAGCTGAAATCGATTGTAAGTCATAAACTTGATTATCGAGTGTTCAGGCCGCTGGTCCTCTAGCTGAGAGGTCTTCCAATGGTCTTCTACCGTTATTTCGCTATTGACTCCCATATAAATAAGGATCCCAAGCCAGATATATACCTCTGCAGCCGTGACTCTTCCAGGCGTGGAGGAGTGGCTGATCTGTTATTTTGTGTTTTTGGCTATCAATAACGCCGCTTTGGATGAGGCTGCTGACCCAGTCATTGGTGTACTTGACCCAGTCATTGACTAGGGAAATGGGTATAAAGTGTTGGAAAAGTAACAGCGGGTTCTGGGGCAGCTTATTGATGAGAAGCTCTCGTCGCGGCACCTCGAAGGGTTGAAAATCGAAGCCTCGGTCTTCGGCAGGCAGAAAAACCGGTCTCCGGGTGCTATCACAGTCATGCTCTTGAAGGCTATTATCTTCATTGATAAAGCTATTATCATCGTACGGGTTGACTGCCTCTATAGGTAGCGATGAAGGTATCGATTAAGAAGTCATCGTTTAATTGAGAATGATTTGTATGAGGATTTAGATGTGATGATTAATGACGCATCGTATGGTTCCTCTCATGTACCTTCTTGATGATAGGGGTGGTGTGCGGCACAGTACGGCCGGGAGGTCCTCGACAATTGAGGGGATAGTAGAAACACACTGCCCAAGTGATCTGCCGTTATGAAGGGCATGAAAATGGATCCTGCTGCTTCAGGGTTTATCTATACTAGCTATTCGGGGCTGAATAATCCCCAACTAGTGTTGTTGAATTGCGCAGTGATGCTGGGTGTGATTGATAAAATCAAGGTTGTTATTATTCTTGTCATGGTGAGAGCTCCCTAGGGGTTTATATCCCATGCGATTCCATCTAGGACTTTCAACTTTCAATCTAGGACTTTGTGATGTGACCCTGAAGTGAGGGGGAAGCTCCCAATTATTCCAACAACATGCGGTGGAAATGGCACCAGTCAATTGATGAGAATTATCTGAAGAACCAAAGAAATTGAACAGCCATGTGTTCGGGCAGAGCTATTTAAGCTCATGTCGTCAGGATTGGAATCCTTGATGCGACAAGTTAGATGTGAAACCGGATACACGACCCCAAAGTATGAGCCGCGTCTCATATCCAGTCGCACGAACCTAGCGGTGATACCGGTACTGAGCGTAGGGTATCACGTCCGATAATGTCGAGAAATATTCTTGAGTAATCGAATTGTATTGAAAGCTGAGGTAGCTAGAGTGTCTGTCTAAGGAATGTTGTGTGGTCTTTTATAGGCATGATCTGGGGGGTATCTCACGATGGACATCATGAGATATCGCCATATTCTCACTCGTACAGAGTGTGTCGCACTGAGCGTGCTGAAAGGATCAAGGATCAGGTAAAGAATAATGGGCAGCAGCAGTGTGTTGATTGATTGTTGTCTGAGGTTGTCTCTTGTGCGGGGTATGCCCTCCCGCAGAGTTACTTAAAGCATACGGCTAGATTACTAACGCAGTTGTTTCATGAGGCCGTGAAGATCATGCCTACCCTGCGACAGTGTGTAATTTACTAAATTACAACCTGTCCTTAGCACAGTAGGCAGGCTATGTATGCCTTTTAGTGAAATCAACTAGAATGACTGCGTCGTCAGCCTGTGGCGATAGGTAACGATATTGCTGTGGCAAAATCCTTCCTTTCGAGCAGCTTCCAATAACTTCCTTTTTACCACATATTCAACACGAACCGAGAGCTCTATCTCCCGTACATGAGGCTTCTCAACAGCTTCAAGATTGAGAAGTACGACGAGATCGACTGCTACCCCATTACCGGCAACTTGGACCCAACAAGACTTGTGGCTATGCCTCATCGCTACAAGGCCATCTTCACTGCAAGAGATCCCAAGGCGCTGCAGGAGGCTATGATGCAGAGGATTGAGTAGATAGAAAGTGGGATACATGGCTAGGGAGATGGAAGATCTGGGATAGCATGAGATACTTGGTGGTCTCCGATGTTATGCGGCATTGGGCTTATTGCGATGCCAATATTGTGTTGAGGATTGTCTTCTTTGCTGTTGCGGCTGGCCTCCCTCTGGGAGGAAAAGCCAAGATTAACAGTACTCAGTCGAGACTTGCTGGTGATCTATGCTAACGACTGTGATGTCTGCATTTACCTACAAACCAGAAATAGAGATTGCATAGCCTAGCCCGCAAACGTGCCATGCTTGTTGAATGTGGCAGGATGAATCAAGGCTTCTTACCCCAGATGACATAGGCCGGAATGTAGAGATGGATAGACGGATCATTAAACTCCTTCCTGACCTTGGCAACGAGCACCTGGATCTCCTCGTCGGTCCAGCCGAGAACACGCGAGAACACGGCAGGCGTGTAGGACTCGGCGCCCTGGATCTGCTGGATGAGCTGGTACTTGCCGAGCTCCTTGAGGCTTGGATCCTTTGGCCATCCGCCAATAGGTATCTACAGCGAGTGATTAGCAGCTGGACCTGACGTTGAAGTTGGAAGAGCCAGTCAAAGCCACAAACCTTGAGGATCTCCTGCTGAACGTCTTCGAACCCGGCGTCTTCCATCTTTTGCTTCCACGTCGGAGCACCATCAATAGGCTTGCCAAACTTTTCAATTCCCTTGAC
>JBBEOF010005430.1:0-15521 GCA_037576055.1 Fusarium sp. M6JPR69
AGAGCCGCTTCTTGGAAGCGGCGCGGGAAGAGGGCAGGGCGGCATTGTTGACCTAGATAGCAGTTGAGATTGCCAGGATCGCCTTCACTTACTTGGCTTGGCACAGTTTGTCGATAGTGTCTGGGCTGAGCCTTGTGGGTGCAAACGAGACTTGGCTAGATTCAATCACTGCTCCTCCCCAGCCCAAAACACGAAACAGGAGCACGGTTTGCCGACGACGGAACACCTTCGGCACCCGGCCGAGGTCTGGAACAGCCCCTGGAAAGGACGTAGCTAAGTGGTTCCATGATGCATCGTGATGAATTGAAAAACCTGCCCGTGACTTGATTACTCAGGACCAGTTCATAAGGGTGTAATGTTGATAAGCTGTTTCCGTTTCGTACAGTGATTCCATAATCACCCGAAGCCCCACACTCTTCACTTTGAGTGACTTCCGTATAAACTCGAGAAATTCAGGGGCTTGGCAAAGTGGGCTCGCGCTAATTTTTCCCCTCCAGCCTTACCTGATTAGGATTAGCGTGTCTCTCATCATCTGACTTCAATCCCTCTGACCATAGCCCTTGAAAATAGCTTCACAACAGCTTTCCAAGAGGCCCTCAAAAACGCACCTTCGATATGACTCTCAACCCGGCCGGCTTCATTGATATCATCTATATGTGGCCTCTTATTGGCTGGATTGTGTTATTAATCAGCTGATCAACAGTGACGCACGACTTCGCCAACGCAGCCTACTTCAGCGCTCGCAATAGTCCAGACCATTTGGACTATTAGTCCAGACTGCAGATCAGGGCAGGGAATACGGACGCCCGGTGTGGACGCTAAGTACGCGAGGTTGTTGGCATGGTGTTACAAAACCAGGGTACCCATGATTGTTGCTGTGCCAACCATTTTGTTTTGGATATTTCTGATCAATTTACTGGTGCGATCCAGATCAACACGGCTCGTTTCAAGGGACGCATCATCCTAGTCGTCAATCCACGAACGCCCGTCGTGGATTGATTATTGATCTTGGATTGCAGTCTGGACTAATAGTCCAAATGGTCTGGACTATTGCGAGCGCTGGCCTACTTCGAAGTCGGACAGACTTACCGCCTCACATACAGAGATCCCTCGAGCCTAGGTGTAAAAACCGTTATTTCCCTTATAAATGAGAGCATATACCACGCTTGGTTAAGGGAGGGAAGTCGGCGAGGCTTTGACGATGTCTTAGAAGCAGGGAAGGAGGTGTTGTGTAGTGTTGAGAGCCGTGGCCGGCGATGGAAGAAGTGGGACTTCAGGCTAGGGGTCGAGAGGGAGTGGTGTGACGGTCGAGGTTCCCAACGTAGTAAACCGTAACCTGATTGGTTTATGTTGGCAGTTGTAACGGGGCGTAACGTACTGAGCGTAGGGTGGCGGATCACGTCTGATAATATCAAGAAGTATTCTTGAGTAATCAAGTTGTATTGAAAGCTGGAGAGCTATCTAGACAGGGAAGTGGGAATGAGTGAAGCTATATATATACTATTCTGATTTGCTTGGTCGATCATGGTCGAACGCGCTCTCGTTCGACCTGTTCGACCCTTTGAAGGTTAAAGTTTTACTTTTGATCGAACGTGGTCGAACTCGTTCCCATTCGACCAGTTCGACCACACACCACTTCCACCGGGGTCTGTTTGTTCCATTCCGAGCTCCGACGTTTTCCGTTCGTATCCTGGTTGGTCTTCCTACTCGTAACAAGTGGTAAGAATGAATTGCGTTTTATCTCCCGAGTGCGTGAAGCCCTCCACGGCGTACCCCGCCCCAGTGTTATGCCTTTAACAGCTAGCGCCCTATATAGGGGACCTCAGGGAACGTGACTGTTAAGGTCTTACCATACGTCTACTTAAACCTTGGGCGAAAGATAGGCGAGAGTGAGGTATCGCTTTTAACGAGAACTCTGATTGGCCTGATACCCTTGTCGTGACCGCATTGGAGGGCTTCACGCACTCAGGAGATATAGACAACTCAATAACGTTGCGCTACTTCACCGACTCGAGTAGCTTGATGACGGCCTCGTGCCCCTTCTCTGCAGCCCACGACAGCGGCGTCCGGCCAGACTTGTTGTCTCCCGCGTCGACATCGACCTTGCCTGTGCCGAGTAGCAGCTTCACGACGGCCTCGTGCCCGTTCTCGGCGGCCCACGATAGCGGCGTCCGGCCATACCCGTCTCTCGCGTCGACATATGTACTAACTTAATCTTCCCTTTGCAAAATGACCGCTAATAGCCCGAAGATCCTATACCTTGATAGAACATGTACCAGGTTAGTCCCTTCTGGCGGACAGTGTTTGGAATAACGATTCATTATCTGGTAAACAAGCACCCATGACTTCACGAGAGCGTTTGATTGCCAAGCAAACAACGCTAGAAGATCTCCTTGAGGGACGCTTCTAACATCACACTGCTTTGTATGCCCTACCCACGAGGTTATAGCGTAACGCAAGAACGAAACTCGTTGTTGTTGTGGGTTGTTGACCGACCAATCTCCTCCATCGCCAGGTAGCGCAGGCGAATTTTGGGGAACCGGGAGTGTGCCCTTTCATTATTAAGAAGACGGTACCGAGGGACTACTAGCCCAGCTGCCTTTCCAATATATGCACATTTAAGTCGACAACGGAGGGAATGATGGTGTCGTCCAAAGTGCTCATTTATTGGATAATTCTCCTCATCTGTATGCACGACTGCCCAATACCATGCAAGAAAGACCTCAACCTTGAGCTAGGCGGCGCTTACATGCATGACGGTGCGGGGTAGAAGCAGATGTGGAGAAGGTCCGGCAGCCAGCGAGCCCTGAGGTACAACATCCAACTGGGATCAAGCAGGTTTTCGCCCAACTCTCATTCTCGTCTCTCATTATCAATCCCTCAGTGACTCACGAAAGCCACCATCCACCAGACCAGCTCCAAGAGGCTTACACGATGGCTCCAGCAGAGAGTGAATTTGACGGCAATGACTTTGCCAACAACCTTTTCAGTGACCTGGCTCCTCTGCTGACCTTGTTCGGAGAGCAAGTCACTAAGCAGTTCCTATCCATGAGCATAGGTTGGGCCGATAACTCTTTGCTGGCAATGGGGCCCCTCGGAATCCTGACCATCGTTGTCAGCGCTATTCGAGTCGGAGGAGTGCCAAAGTTCAAGGCCATCATCGGAAGGTAACCGTCTACACCTAACCTTACCAAAGTGCTGACTGTGGCCACTCGTTGGAAAGGATACTAACGGTCAATGTAGGGCCAGGGAAGAGAGGTCCACTGCCGAAGTGGAACTGCTTTCGTCAACATCCCCAGAAGTATGCGAGCTCTGGACGGGGAGAGAGATCGTACGGGTCCGGGGGCAGCCCAAAATGTCCCCAGCGATCATCATCACTACTGACGGAAGGATTTTGACTTTTAGTGGGCTCGACATCATCAAGATGGGATTATTCGACACTGATACGAAGGATGAATATGACGCTTGGTGTATTGACTGGATTCTGCCAAATGTTGCACCAAACCTCGCTCTAAACATCACCAATTCGACCGCTTCTCGTAACGAAACATGGATATGGGCCATGGTGGGGTGTCTTCTCCAGCTGATGTCTCTGGTTTTCAGCGGCCTGGCCACCTACTATTGGAACTGGGTCGAGAGCTCAAACCCGCGCTCAACGTACGGATATCCGTGTTACTTCGTCGGCACAATCCTTCTCTGTGCCGGCGTGGCTGTCTGCGGACACGTTGTAGAGTCGGTCAGCAAGGAAGCGACATTCCGTTGCTTGCCGGACATGCGCAAGAAAATATGCATTGTGCGAATCCAGCAATCTTGTACAGTCAGCGATCAGCATTTCGGATCTTTCGCCATCTTCAACTCGCTCGACAACCCAGACATTCGATTCTCACGCCTGGAAAGTCCGGGTCGAGCAATAAGGTATGGCAGTGTTATCTCAATAATTTTAGCGGTATTCCTAAAATAGGTTCGGGCGACGCGTTGGCTGACACTAGGGACTACGCCGTTAGGTACTTCACCATTGTCGGGACCAGCCTGGCCATCCTCGGATTCATTGTCCAGTTCATTGGCCTTCGGGGACTCCATTGGTCTGCCGCAGTCGTGCAATTGGGGGTGACGTTGATCATGACGGTTATTCGAGCCATCGTTCGACGGGGCCTCTCAAGCAAAGCTCATTTCATTCCCCTTCGCGCAGGCGATGAGTGTGCTTCGTTTGTTCCCGTCATCGACAGGATCAGATACCTTCTGGCACTCCAAGACCAGGAAGGAAACGACAGCTTGGTCAAGGCGCGATGGGGGGAGTTCCTAAAGGAACGGCAAGAGGGATACGACGGGAGAGCGCCCGAAGTCTGGGAGTCAAGTTTTATGGTATACCCACAGGATGTTATCATGACCGGAAAGCACAACGGGTATGCTGCAGATGGCGCTCCTACCATCATGATGCCGTCGCGCATCGAGCGGGAGCCAGACTTTTTTGGGATCGGCACAGCTCTACGACGGGAGGAGGCGTCGGCGGATGCGAGAAAGGTCCTGGAGGTATGCACGCTACTTACCATTAACCACAGCCTCCCAACGTCCTGCCTACCAGTCGAAGACATCCAAATCAACACGAAGAAAGTCCTACGGGGTCTGAAAGGGGTTGCTGAGTACCTCACACATACTCATACAGTGTTGCCAAAGTCACCGTACGCATTCGGCGGCGACATACTGGACCCGTGCCTATGGGAGCTTGATGGGCCCGTTTGGGAAGAGAGCCACTTCATGCATCCAGACTCCGGCTCCGAGTCACGGTCCACGTCGCCAATTGACATATGTCCTATTGCCGTGCGGCTAGATCTCAAGGGGGCGAACGACTATGACACCAGTAGAGACCTGGAAGCAATTTTGAGCACGTGGATACATATACGGAGGGAAGCAATGCAGAGATTGAGGAACCCAGTCGGGCAACATGTGCGAATTATCGGTTCTGCAACGTCGCACTTGGACACTACGCGCATCTTATTCTCGACGCTTTCAGGATGGTTGGGTTTGCAGGTTGCCGAGACTAAAGCGCTGCCGGTAGACCTAGGCCACTGGCAGTGTGGCCCTGCGCCAACGGTTTGCTTCGGTTTGTACCTTTCTCCTATTGCAAGGTAGGTGATTACGTACAGCCTCCAGGTTCAGTGTCGGCCAGTCCTTCGTCAACACACGAGAAACGATAGGAGAACATGATTACTAACATTGGTTTATTCCACAAGAAAACCCCCTCCGCGACACGGAGCACCGTGTGAAGTTGACCACGACACCAACTCTAATGCTGGATATGGTATTCCAGTTGCCACAGTTGATCTCGGCAGGCAAACCCTCATTGACCGATGCGTGAAGGAGCTTTTCTCCCTCTTCATCTTGGCTGTCGTTGAGAACATCGAAGAGATTAAGGGCGAAGCAATCAGACGGGCGGATCCCCTTGAGGGTGTGTCTGACCAGAATCACCCCCGGAAATGGGAGCACCCCGTCTTCGAAGATCTCGCCGACATTGCTGTGGAAGCCGGGATCACCTCATCGGAAGACGAGGCACGGGCTCTCATCATCCCCGCTTTTGCGTGGTACGATCTGTTGCCGACGACGGAGAAGAGCCCGGCCATCGAGACCGAGGAGACGAACCAGGCACCTGCCGACAATCAGTCTGGGGATCTCGCGACAACCCTGGTCCCCTCGCCGAAGTCGCAGCACGATGAAGAGATAGAGGCATGAGTTGGAAAAGCAGAAAGTGCTTAGAGCAATCCTGCCCCAGATGACGCTTGCGTGAGAACTCTAGGCTTATTGGCCTGATCGCCGGAACTGCGTTGGCTTCACACCCTCTGACTTGTCACAAATACGGGGCACTGGTTAGCTGTCTTGATGTTCGTTCTGTCTTTGTCTTTGGCAAGCAAACGGATCCGAGGCCATACGGTAGTACCTAGGTAGCGTTTTTAGTTCAGTAACCGAGTCCTGTGCTCAGGCACCTTCTGCGGCCATAACCCATGGCTCAAGATCAAGCGCTGGATCTGCCATCAGGATGTCAGCCAGACTTAGGCTCGTTGAGCCCTCCATACATTGGGCCCCTGCTTCTTATTACCGCTGGTCTCCGTAAGAGGGCTCCAAGCCTCACTTTTTGCTCTCAGCTGCCCCTGCCGACAGCACTGACAGGCTAGGCAGTCTGATTTGGCATGACGGTCGACATGATTGATCTCACGGTTGATGTGTTCCCTCTGTAATTCGGGGTTTTGTAAACCATGCTCGTCTCCTGGTCGGTATCGCTGCCTCGCCTGACTGTCATGACCGTAGGCGTTGAATAATTCGTTATAAATGCACTCGCGCAGACTTCTCAACAAGCAGTCAGTTATCAATCAGTAACGTACATGATAAGCGAGTGCACCGGACAAGTGAGTGCACCACTTTGAAAGTTCTTAGGATTTACACCTTAATTTTTAATCTCTTTAAAAAATTCTCGAAAATTAAGGAAAAATTTTAGAAAGTGATAATTTTGAAGTTTAATTATATAAAATGAGAAAAGTATTTATTATTTTTTATAGATTTTTTAAAAATCCTTTAGTAAGCTAGTTTAGAAAAAATCTTATTCGCACTGTATACATAGCTATTTCTTTATAAACGGATTTTGTTAAAAATATTAAAAAATTGTTTTTAAATATTATATAGAGTTATATTTATAGAAATATTCTTTTTAACGTCATAGATATTTTATAGCTATTTTTAGAGACTTAAGATTTAGTGATTTTAGGTTATACAGTATGCTGGTGCACTCACTTGTCCGGTGCACTCTGTCACGGGCCAGGGCCCATATCCTTGCGGCTGTGCCGCAAGACGTACTGAGCTCGTGCGCGCCAGGGATGGGAAATTATCCCACAGCTCAGGGGCACTTGAGAACTTCTTTCTTTCTTCTTCATCTTTGATGTAAATAGCATCCTGGACTAGATAGCTGGAATACAGTTACTAGAGGCCGTTCACACACTCGCTTATCATGTACGTTACTGATTACTGATTGATACTGATACGTTATCAGTATCAGTAAGCCCCTAATCAATCAATCAGTAATCAGTAACTCACGTGACCAGGTTATTGCGACCTGCCTACGTGGTGCTAAGATGTGTTAGCAGGTACAGCCAGATTACTGCGATCAGTTCGGTAAATCAGGTACCTTGGCAACACAACTCATCGCCCGGGTCAGAGCCCAGAATTACTTATTTTCTACATATTCAACGACAACACAATTTCTTTGAATCGATATCTTGCAGGGTTACAACCCGCATATTCGTAACATGACTGAGGCGCCTGTTATCTTTCAAGGGAAACAAGCACAGAGTTAATAGGTACCAGCCCCGCCATAACAAATAAGTGAGATATGCGGTAAGCCCTATCCGCTGTACATAGGGTAGGTTGGCTCACTTAGCATTCTGCTGCGCAATGCACTTGACATCGCAGCGAACACGCTGGTCTCTACAAATGATCCATCATACAAGTTGAAGGCATCGTCGCTGAAAATTTTCCCTGGCGAGAGCGCCTTCCTGGCACTGATTCCACCCTGGTTAGAATTATCTTTCCCAGCTGTCGTTTCGCCGTCGAGAAAAAAGGTTATCTTCGCACTTACCCCGCCAGCGCCACTCAACCCACTGCGCCCAACCCAAAATACGCCCGTTGACGTTGTACGAGCGACTTCGCAGATTTCCTGGACTGCACATGATGGCTTAACCTCGAAGGTCCCACGACGCAACCTTGCGTGAGCTGAGTGACGAGCTCAAGAATCAATTCTGATCAGACGCCAAAATGGGGCGACAAGTGCGCGAAGCGGACGCGACACGGCGTGTCCGCTTCTCGCGTTTAGCGCTATGCCCCTTGGTGGGCAGAGGCAGGGGTCCAACGTTTGTTTTGAAGGTAGGTAGATGGTCTCGTGCGCGCACACTCCAAAGGTTTCAATGGGCTTGCATTTATAAGACATGAATGATATGCCACGCGCCAACATGCCTCCCGGGTCGTCTCTATTCGTAGGGGACGTTCAATGCGAAGAATTAAGCTCGCCGGCGCCAGAATCAAGCATCTCCGCAATTGAGCGGCCTCATTCACAACAGTCAATTTTCTCCGGCCCCTTTTCCCCTGCATCATCCGCGTCTACGCGTCAATCGCAGCCGAAGAAACGTAAATTACGCACTCCAGAAACCTGGAAGTACTTCCGTGTGCCTCAAGGAGACGAAGAGACACACCAGAATAACCAGAGACTGTGGTATTGTCAGCATTGCCACAACCCGCCATGGCGAACAGTCTCGACCACAAGCGCCAAACGACATATGCGAAAGGACCACGGTATTATCATTGATGACGAAGAAAGGCCAGCCAAGAAGGCACTTCAACAGTCTCTGGAGGTAGCTTTCACGCGTGCCGAAGAGAAAAATCGAGCGATACTCTCCCGGAACGAAGAATAGATCCTGCGGAATACGATCAAGCTTGACGCATTCTATGAAGCCCAAATCCAACTGATCACGCGCCGCCATCTCCCGCTCAACTGTCTCTTGGCCGGAATATCAAGCGCTTCTTTGCGCAGTTAACCCGAGGGCAGAGGAGGTCCTTATCCAGTCAGGTAATACGGTATTGGCTCATGTTGAGCGGTCATACATGATGCATCGCGAGAACATCAAGGCTCAATTGCAGGCGGCAAAGTCACAAATCCACTTCAGCATCGATCTATGGTCATCGCCGCATCGCAAAGCCTTTCTCGGAATATGTGGGCAATGGGTTGATGAACACTACGAGCTCCGTGAGGCCCTATTGGGTCTGCCGAACGTACAGTACAGTCACTCCGGAGAGACGATGTCGCGGCACTTGCTTGACACCATACGATATTTCGATGTCGCTGGCAACATTGGCTACTTTACATCAGACAACGCCACCGCCAATGACACTTGCCTGCGTGCTTTATCGACGGCATTGGCGAACGAGTTTGGCATTGGAATGGACCCCGCCGAGCGCCGAGTTCGATGCGGAGGCCATATTATCAATCTCTGCCTCCAGGCGTTTCTCTTCGCCTCCAGCAAAGAGGCACTCCGTGCGGCAATTGAAGAGGCAGATAGTAACGCGAACACCACAGTTGTGGAGTCTCTACAGGCGCAATTGCAGCAAAAGAACAGCAAGGGTAAGCATCGAAAAGTGCCGGAGGATCAGGCCGGATGGCGATCGATGGGCCCCCTTGGTAAACTACACAATATCGCCGTGTTTATACAGAGTTCGACAGTGCACAGCGATGCGTGGCAGCGCCTGGCAGGTCGTGCACTCGGCATTGACAATGCAACGAGATGGAATTCGTGGTACATGCTACTTCGTACTGCACTCGAGAAGAGAGACAAGCTTATGATGTTTCAACAAGAGCATCATAAGGCCCTGGGTGAAGATAGTCTCACACAGGATGACTGGGATGTCCTCAGGTTGACGGCGGACTTCCTCCAACCCTTCTGGCAGGCGACACTGGCGCAACAGAAGAAGTGGTCGTCGGTAGATCAGTTACTTTACCATATGGACATCTTGCTCAAGCATTTTGAAGATGCAAAAGTATACAGTCACTTCGGTCTTGTATAGCATGATGCATGATGGCGCTAACTACGTTATGATAGAAGACGTACAGCGAGAATCAACGGCTTATCCACTCCATCCACATGGGCTGATTTGTTCTTGATAAGTACTACTTCAAGACAGATGAGACGCCTGTATACTCCGCGGCATTGCTTCTCCACCCATCAAAGCGATTGAATTACCTTCGCCAGAACTGGCATGAGGATTGGCATGATGGTGCGATCAACAAAGCCAGGCAGATCTGGGCTCAGTACAAAGATCTTCCTGTTGCCAGTACTCCGGAGGAGCCTCCGGAGATCCAGATGACAGCGTATGATAAGCTGGCGCTATCGCTCGACGTGACGGAGGCGTGCGCCGATGAGGATGAGCTGGAGAAGTTTATTAACGGTTCTCCATGCAAAATCGCAGTCAGTCCCCTTGCATGGTGGGCCAGAGAGGAGCAACGGATGGAATACCCGCGGCTGCACAAGATGGCTATTAACGTACTCTCGATTGCGCCTATGTCGGATAAGGCCGAACGTGTCTTCTCAGGTGCTCGGCGTACTATTTCGTTTGATCGTGCACGCCTTGGGACAGAGACTATTGAGATGACAGAGTGTCTTAGCAGTTGGAACAAGAACGACCTTATTCGCGAGGTGTATGTGCTTCACGATGATGACAACTAGGCTGAGAATCATAGGGGCGGCAACAACATTCGGGCTGAAAGCACAGCTTTACGTCATGTCTTGGCATTTACTGATAAGCTAATGTTTGTTTGTTTGTTTGTTTGTTTGTTTTATTCATAGACTGTCCCAGCCGCCCTTGTGGCAGCTATGCAGCGTACAGACTACAATACAGGTGTTCCCACTTCTTGCTTCAGCGGGAAGCCTCTTCTGTAAGGACTCGCTTGTCTGGCCGACTGGTGTCCTTACAGAGCTGCTTTCCCCTCTGCCCGAGTCTGGATACCTCTACTGCTAGCCTACTTATCTGTTCTGCATCTATGCACGTGTCGGGCCTCCCGGCCCTCCTTTCCTTCTGTTTACCGAATTCGCTCGTCGACTTTATGTGTTGAGGACTGTGGTTGGGACTGCTTGGAACTGTCCAAGCAGCCCCGTCCTGAGTAGCATCTTTGCTGCTTGTACTGCCATTGACGATTTACAGAGAATCTTCTTGATGTCCACGCACGGTTGCTTGCCTGCCCACATCTCCTGTCGTTCCTCTATCCAGTTCCTGCATTCGAGCAGGATGTGTCGTACTGTTTGGGGTCCGCGACCGCACTGGCATTGGTCGGTCTCGGCTTTGTTGATGGCGCTTAGATAGGCCCGGAGGGCGATCTTGCCGGTACGCATCTGGGTGATCACTGAGCTGATGGCTCGGTGCATCCCCTGATGCTTGTCGAGTGTCGCTTTTCCTGGCCGTACCCCGAGCTTGTATAGTTCTCTGCCGTGCTTGGCTATGCCCCAAGCCATCGTCCACTCGTCTTGCATGGCCTGACGGACGGTGAGTTTTGTGGTTGCCATTAGGATTCGTAGTGTATCGGGTTCGATTTGTGGTCCGCAGCGTGCTCCTGTGGCCGCGTCGTACCCGGCAGCTTCTTTTGCTGCTTGGTCTGCCGCTTCGTTGCCAGGCACGCCGATATGCGCTGGGATCCAGCGGAACTGTAGCTCCCACCCTTGGCTTCGGAGGTTTTCCAGCTCTTGGATGGCCTCCGCCAGGAGATACTGCCCTGATGGAGTCTTGGGGTTCTGTAGAGCCTGAATGGCGGCTTGGTTGTCGGTGAAGATGGCGCTCTTTCCGGGAGCGCTGCTGGTTGCATGCACGTCGCGCAGTATCTGCAGTGCCAGCACTATTCCCTTCAGCTCCGCTGCGTAAACTGTTGATGCTTCGGATGGGCCCATGTACTCTAGACGCCTCGCGTTGACGCCATTGATCCGGAGCTCAGGTGCAATGGCGGCGGCACCTACATGGCCGTTGATGCCGCTACCATCGGTGTAGATGCGTATTATTGCCGGTTCCGCCGCATCGTGTTCCTCGATGGCCTCGTCGGCAGATCCGGCGATTCGGACGAAAGGTGGGGTCCACCACGGTGGCACTAAGTGTGGCTGGCGTTCCTCGAGGCGGCTGAGGTTCACCCTGTATTTATTTTCCAACATATGCGAGAGTTGGTCCAGAGGGCTCTTCACGTTGGTTCCGGCTGAGGCCATGTCCCCATAGAGTGGGCTAGTCCTGATTCGCATCGCGCTCTCCAGGGCCGTTTGCTCGATCTGTTGTTTTGCAGGGAGCAGATGCGCTTCCACATCCACCGCTGCTCCAGCCGTAGTCCGGAAAGCGCCCGTTATAATCTGGGCCGCTCGTCTCTGAACCTTCTTGACAGCATTCACCATGGAGCTGCCCCTTCCAGTGCGGCTGCTGCCGGGAATGTGCCAGGCAGAGCAGCCATAGAGCATCTGAGGTATGATCATTGCTCTGTAGACCTGTCGGAGGTTGACGAGTCCAGTACCCCACGTCGACGACGCTAGGGCCGATAGGGCTGAGAGCCGCTTTGTGGCGTTTGCTTCCACCTTCTCTCGATGGTAATCCCAGCGGAGTCTGGTATCCATTTGGATGCCCAAATAACGGCAGGATGGTGACGCATTGATCGTGGCATGCGGCAGGCGGAGGGCGTGTGTGCAGTTCATCTTCGGATCCCTGGTGAAGTGTATAAGTTCGTATTTGGCGGGTGCGAACTGGGACCCATGTTTCGCTGCCCATCTTTCCGCCTTTCGATGGATGCCTTTGAGGGTCTTGCAATTGCGTTGGGCGCTTGGGCCCACTGCCAGGATGGATACGTCGTCGATGTATCCGACTGCCTCTGTGTCTTCTGTTTTGCATGCCTCGATGAGGTCCGCGTTGTAGAAGAGGTAGAGAATTGGCGAAACGGGTGATCCTTGTGGAATTCCCGTTTGGATGGGCGCCGAGGGCGCCGTGTACTCCTGCAGTTTGAGTGTGGTGGATCTGTCACGTAGGAATAAGTCTGTCCAACGTACTATGTTCTGGCAGACCCGCCGTTTCCGGAGGTTGTGGAGAAGCCGTTCTCGGGATACATTATCGTATGCTCCAGACACGTCGAGCAGTAGGAGAGAGGCTACCTTGCCTTCCGCCCATGCTTCGTGTATTCGCTGGAGTAAAAAGTGCATTGCGTGTTCTGTCGAGGCGAGTTTCCGGCCTCCCGTATGTCGGCTGGGAAGTACTTGATGAACATCGGCGAGATATGCTAGCCGGTTGGCAATGATAGCCTCCAGTACCTTCCCCAGGGTGCTGAGGAGGGCAATGGGTCTATATGCTTTGGGCTGCGCATAGTCGTCTTTTCCCGGCTTGCGCAGGACTACTGTGACCGAATCCTTGAAGTGCGTGGGGCAGTGTCCCTGCTGAAGACATGCGTTGAAGAGTACACAGAGTGTTGGGAGGAGAAGATCAAGCGTTTGATGCAGCACGCCATTGGTGATGCCATCGATGCCAGGGGCCTTGTTCGGGGCCGCTCTTCGTACAGCTCTTTCGACCTCAGGCATGGTTATATCTGGGCACTCGATTGGGGGTGGATATACGTATCCTTCCACGTCCGAGAGGTCCGCTTGACATGGGGGCGGGAAGAAGGACTGGCGCAGCACCTCAGCCTTTTCTTCGGGCTGCTGGACAAGCTCTCCGTCTGGTTTAACTAGCGCCGGGGTGCATGCTGCCGCCGTGTTGTGCCTGTTCTTGGCCCATTTGACTAGGTTCCATAGACCCTGCTGTGATGAGGATGCCTCCTCTACTCTTTCGCGGTGAATGTCGCGGAGGAGTTTTTGAATATGTCGACCTTTCCTGTTGCGTGCCTGGCGGTACACCTCGTAGTCGTCTTCTTGCCTTGTCCGCTGCCACGTTCGTCGGAGTTGCTGAACTTCTGTACAGATCTGTTTGCACTCCTGGTTGAACCCTGCCATGGATCGGGGAGATGGGTTAGACCACGGGGTTGATGCCTCGATACCTGTCTCCAGTGCATTGACGATCGATGATACCAGTCCCTCGATGCTTTCCTTGTTGTTCAATTCTGTGCTATCACATAGCTGCGGAAGGCGTTGTTCGACGGTGTGTCGAAGTTTTGTTATGTCAGTCTTCGCCCATAGGCGCTTCCTAACTATGGCCGCCGGTTTCCAGTCCCAATCAGTCGCCAGGGAAATTGGGAGGTGGTCAGAGTCGCAATCCAGGTTCCTGTCGATCCTGCAGTGGATCACATGGGATGCCACGACCCCCGTGGCAAAGGTCAGGTCGATCGTTGTTTCCCCACCGTTCCACCGGTGGGTCGGGGTGCCTGGTACTGTGAGCAGCTGTAGGCCAACTTCCTCTATGACTGCGAGTAGGGGCTGGGCACTCGGCCCATATCCTGACCGTCGGTGTTCTGCAGACCATAGAGGGTGGTGGAGGTTGAAGTCGCCAAGAACGACGGTATCGCTGTTTGGGCCTAGTTCCCGGATGGCTTCGGCTAGTGTTGAGATCGTGTCTGTGCCCACTTCGTTGTAGACATTGAAGATATGGATGGTCTTGTCGATGTGGGGATTGGAGAGTTTTAATAATATGATGTCCTTGGAAATGTATGAAACACACCAGGTACCGGAATCGATTCGTTTGCTGATGTAGAAGCAAACCCGCGTTCCCGCGTTGTCGAGGTAGGTTAGTTGGAAATGCAATTTCAAGGGGTGATAGGACGTGGCAATGACTGGGTTTCGCCAGGGTTCCTGGATGGCTAGGATGTCGTATTCTAGAGTCCTGTTGACTTGGAACAGGCTGGCCATGACGGCGTCTCTCGACTTCTGAACGTTGTACTGTAAGATTCGTAGTTCCCGGTGTTCCGCCATTAACGTGAGGCGGTTGTGGCACTGTGTGTGAGAACTTGACTCCGAGTTGTCCTGGCGTTCGGTTGACGTCCCAGAGGCTCTGTTGCCGGCTGAGAGGACCCAGTCTCGGGTTCTCTGTGGGTCCAGCCAGGAGTGGTGGCGGAACCTCGTCCTGGCTTCCCGGCGATGATCTCCAGGTTTCTGTGGCTGCATTCCGACCTGATCATGTGCTTCCGGAGGTTTGTCGTTGATGTGCAGTCCCTGCCACAGTAGGTGCATATCTTCATGCAGGTGGCGATGACCAGGTTGGCGTTGCGTGTCGGCCAGGTGTCATAGATGTCTTGGTGCCGAGGGCATCTGCATGCTTTGTAGATCTTTCCTTGAGCCGTGCGAGTGTCAGTCGCCATGGAGGTTGGTGGAGATATCTCAGTCTCTATTGCATCGGTTTCTGCTGTGTCAGGTAGCCAGTCGTTGCCGTCATTGATTGCTATGTTGGCCAGCCAGGCGTCTGCGTCGTCCATACTGAACTCTTCCTGTATTCCATCAAGGGGATATAGAGATGGCTGAGCTGACTCTGCATCTGCTGGCGTTATTTCATTAGTCTCCAGGGTCGGGACGTCGTCCTCTGTGAGAATGATCGCGGGCGGTTGTTCTGTTGCCAGTATCTGTGGGTCGATGAGCGGATGTTGCTCTGTATCCTCTTGCTGGGTTGCCGGTGTCGCCCATTCCTCTACACTGGGCAAATCGATAGGTGCTGGTATCTCTGTGGTTTCCGGGGATGCATGAGGTTCCTGGAAGGTATGTCTTGCCTGTCTCATCGGTGGCTCTCGGGTGTTGGTTGCTTGACCTGAGGGTTCCGCCGTAGGGGTATCCAGTATCGTGACGGTTTGGTTGCTGTCAGGGTTGCGTGTGCGTCGACGGGTTGTCTGTGTATTGTCATATTTGGGTGGTTCCTCTTTGGAGAAGACGGGCCAGTAGGTGTTCCGGATCTGCTTGGCTTGCTCTACTCTACCCATCTCTTTCTTCCTTTCCGGGCAGGCATTGCTCCATGCTGTGTGGACACCTTTGCAGACTGTGCACTTGGGAGTAAAGCCTTCTACT
>JBBEOF010005431.1:0-15428 GCA_037576055.1 Fusarium sp. M6JPR69
TGTGTCGCTTTACTTAATCACATGACTGAGAGAAAGGCGCCGGTAGGCAATATACGGCGTTTATTTGTCTATGGGAGCTGCAGGCTACGGGTTGGACCATATCGCTCTGCTCCTGACCTGACATGGTACAAAGCTCGTGCCGTGGGTCAGCTAATAGAAGAGCATTGTGCATATGTACCACCATGTTGTCGGGACGTTCGTGTCTCGGGCTACTCGCCAATGAATTCAGGGCATCGCAAGGTCTGCCTTAGTAGCAAGAGAACAGGTTGTTCATAGGTACCACATCAGTATGCACTGATATGGCAATTGAAAGTTGCATGCGAGTTCACATGCTTTTAGCAATAGTCCGGTGTCAGTGCCTTGAGTCTTAAGATCCCCCTCCTTTTTCTTGTGCATCGCCCCAATGAACCGTCGTCTTCCAGGTGGGGAGTATGGCTCTTATGGATTGGTTCACGGCTTTGGTCATTCTTTATGAAATGCTTACTGCTCGATGCCGATTCTTTGGCAAGCTGGCTCTACTATGGCCTGATTGTGCCTGGGGACTATGCCTCGACGCCGTAGAGAAGCACTGGCTTGACAAATGCTCTGACGGTGCTTCGTACGGCGCTGAGAAGCGGACCGTGTTTCGTGCTGGTGAGTCCCTGTAAGTGGTAGGTGACGGCTTGCGCTTTCGCCGCTCATTTCTCGACGTGGGTCCAGAATGATAGCCTGCTGTCTAGCCAACATAGAGCTAATACAGGGTGTTTCACGATATCACCGTGGCGTGTCGCTGGAACGGACCCGAGTTTGCTGCGAGAGAAGTGCATGACTTAAGTCTTCTTCGGGTCGAAATATACGCCGTTTGCTGCGCCCTGATGCACCATTTCTTCAATGTGATTCGACGCCGCAGCGGCAGTCTCGTCTACCGTATCGCCTATAAACAGGATGGCTGCGTCATCTACATAACCGAAGCTGCCTTGGGGGTTGCTTAATTGGTAGATGTGCTCTGTGTAGAGCAGAAAAGGGATTGACGATACCGGCGACCACTGAGGGAGGCCGCACTGAAGGGGAAACGAGGAGGTGATAGTATCTTGGTATCTAACCCGGGCGGCACGCGATCATCACTCTCATCATCGCAACATATTTACACAGCTCTCTCTATAAAGAATACCCTGCTACTGCTTGGACTCTCTGCTCTACTGGTAACAATGCCGGCTGATGAGCACTGCACCCACACTGGGCCTTGCACCCAATTGTCGCCGAGTCAACTTGCAAAGCTCGGCCGACTTGGCTTATATTTCAACTCGCCTGAGTCTGCTATTATTTTCAAGGGATGCCGGTATGCGATAATAGCAGACGAAGATCGTGTGTCCAGGCACCTTGGCGAAATCCACCAATTCGATAAACCAGCCCGACCTCCCCCATTCGCGCCTGGGATCAAGCCCGACACCATGGAAAACATCCCGAATCCATCCTCTCCTCCTCACAGTGACGTCTACATCGTCGACGACCTTGACCGAACGCCCAGAAACGGCCACTCCCCGAAGCGCCGAAAATTCCAGGCGATAGAATCTCTCAGCCACCGCCAGCGCCCCATCACCGAAGGCACGGCGTCCCTCCACGACACGAGCTCCGTTACGAGATCGACACGGTCGACACGGACAGGAACAACGGGCGCCTGCAAGTCTAAAGGGTCTAGGAGCCCCGTTAAAAGCGTTTCGGGCCTGCGGTTGTCCGAGAAGCCCGTTGAATCGCTGGAACTGGACTCGTTTGATCAGTTGCCTATCCCAGCTGCGCGGCGGATTCGCTAGCGAATCCAATGGGTTTTCCATACAAAAAAAAACTACTCCAGGGGGGAATCAGCACTTAGGTTTTCAAGACCACAACCAATTCTTAGGCTCAAATGTAGTCTTAATGTATGATTTTCTGTCTAAAGAATACAGAGAAAAAACCTCCCGCCAGGTCACGGCAGGGGTGCGGCAAATTAAAACGCATTAGATTAGCGGAACCTAATACCCCCCCTTATTTTAGCCTATGATAGAAGTACCAGCAATCTCTCGAGTTACAAATTGCTGCATCACACTGCTCACATCCTCGAATTGATTGACGGGATAACGGGTCCTGGGGTAGCTCCTTGACGAGAAGCTCTCGTCGCGGCACTTCGAAGGGTTAAAAACCGAAGCCTCGGTCTTCGGCAGGCGGAAAAGCTGGTCTCCGGGTGCTATCACCCTCATGCTCTTGAAGGCTATTATCTTCCTTGATAAAGCTATTATCATCATACGCGTTGAGAGCCTCCTCCGATATCTCTATAGGTGCCGGTTGGGAAGTCGTTGATTAATCTGCAAGAATTTCTATGGAAATGTAGGTGGAAATGTAGGCGGAATTAATTAATGACGCGTCACAAGGTTCCCCTCATGTACCTCTGAGAAGATGTGGGGATGTGGGGCTCGGTACGGCCGGGAGGTTTTCCACAACTCAAGGGATAATCTTGACTGGGTGAGCCTCTGAAGGATCGTCTTTTTAGAAATCGTCTAAGCGAACCAATCAATCACGCACAACACGACGAGCGTTGTACTAATCACCGTAGCGATGGCGGCAAAACTGCGGAAAAATAACATGACAACACAAACATCCATCGCCACCCCAACACAACACGTCGCAAAACCATCATCAACAGTCCGATATCACCAATCTCGACAATCGATGCCAATGAAATATCAAAGGATAATTGAATGGATCTCGCAGACTAACCTGGGCTGTGACTGGAGCCATCACCTCGACGACAAAGCTGAAGCTCACCACCACCCACTTAGTCCACCGGCGACTCAAGATACGCATCGCAAGCATAAGCGAACCATGTCGGAACGATCAGGGCAGTCTGCGAAGAGACCAAGAATCGAGACGTCTGAGGATGAAAATGATGAATATCTCGATGAAGTGGACAAGACACCCAGGCCTCATTCCAACATCTTGCGTCAACATTCATTCCCATCAGAGTCTCAGTCGCAAACATCGGGCCGCTCATCGCCTTCCAAGCAAATGAATACCCTAGAGCTGTCAGGCTTCAAGTGGAACCAGCAATTATCACTAGCAAATCTGGACATTCCGGATGAGCTTTTTGAGTTTCTCACTGAAATTGTCAACTGCAATAACGGCATCGGCATCATCTCTCGAGATGAAAAGGTTGGCATTCTGGAATACATATCTCAAGCATGAGCTAATCATAGTGGACAGGCCCAGATTGCACAGCGAGCCCAAAGCAATAGATCATATCGCCTGTTCCAAGACGTCATGTTTGAGGATCCAGTAGTCCGTGATGCAATTGGCCCTACACCTCTAATCGATGATGTCGAGTGGATCGTCGCCGAGGCAAGAGAGTGTCAGGAGTTTTCACATCCAGAAGCATCATGGAACGAAGGTGTTCACTTTCCATTGCTGCACAAGGCAGTGTACGGTCCAAGACGAAAACGACAGCGTGTCGGTGTAGGGAACTGGTACGCCTCTCCTTCCATGTCAATATCTCTGAAACTGACAGCTGTAGTACAACTGCAAAATTGATTCGGGAGTATCTGCCGAAAAACACCTTGGCAAAGAGAGTCGACTACAGTTTCTTTATTGATCCCGGAGCTGAGACATCACCAACCTCACAAAGCCCAGCGGAAGCCGTCGCCGATGTGCGCAAAGTAATGCCCTGCCAAGTCATTAATCACACCGCATATCGCCCATTCCGCGACCGCCCCATGGTCGTCACCATTGAGACTAAGAAGCGATACGGTTCGCAAGAAGGGGCTGAGCTCCAAACAGGGACGTGGCATGCAGCGCATTGGGAATTCCTTGCCCGGCGGATCGAAAAGACTGGAGGCACGTTCGAGGGGTTGCCCTTCCTGCCGGGCATACTGATACAGGAACATGACTGGAGCTTTGTGGCGACGACACGAGAAGAATCAAAAACAGCCGTATGGCTGGAGCAGAAGTTTGGCTATACCAATGATACGATTGGTGTGTACAAGGCTATCTGGGGAGTGCAGCGGTTAGCGAGATGGGTGGATGATGTTTACTGGCCCTGGTATAAGAAGAATGTGCTCTGTCTTTAAGTTATATCAGTGGTCCTATTTGGGTCAGGGTTTGTTTGTCATTTAGGTAGATACATATGCACATTATCGCCTTACAATCGATCGATCGATTCCTTTATATTATTATAGGCCGCTATGCACTTCTGGCCTACCCAGTCGCACTCTGTCTGGGCTGTCCACTAAGTCGGCCGCCTCTAGCAGCCCCGGGGGTTCCAACTACTTTCTATCGGCCACCTTATCGCCCTCGGTAGACACGGGGGCATTAGCCTCGTCTCGCGCGCAGCCTCGAACCAGGCCACTAGCCTCGCGCCCGTTTGATCATTCGTCCCGGCGTCAGATAAGAGCAGCCGTGGACCGCCCAGGGCTGATTGGATCAAGGGCAATGGTGCGAACAGGGGGTTTGTGTTAGAAAAGTCTCTGCCGCAGTGCGTACATGGCGTGTCCGGCCCGTTCTTCCAGAAATATTTCAATAAATCCAGCTTGCTGAAATGGTTCGTCTCCGAGTCGACCGTAACAATAACCAATACGTTATCAAAGAGGCGAGTCCTATTCAGTTCCAAAAGTCCCTGTTGGTCCGGAAGGTTGAACGGCAGAGATAGGTGAGATGAGTCTGTGTCTGGAAGGCGAACCCGCGAGAAATAGGCGTGGAAGGCTCCAAAGTTGAAGTCGTTCTATCTTCAACCCTCGGAGTCCTGAAGAATGGCCATTTTGATTTTGTAAAGTCAGGTTGAGGATTGACAAACCCTACTGTAGGCGAGCCCCCGCGTTTTATCCTGGCACTTTCGACTTCAGCTGAAAACCCTCGGGTTAGTCACTCGGGGAACGCTCCCTAGGTTCCGCGGTTCCGACTTCTGACCACTCAGAAGGGGTTGAAACAAGCCACCACCAGCTGCCGTATAACCATGTCTCACATTTGTGGGCTGTGCAAGGCTGACATGAAGAACATTTCTTCTCCTTCATTCTCAGTACACCGGTCCGAGTACAAAAGACGCCTTCCGGCAGCGGTTTCTGACAGCTCTTCGAAACCTCATCACCTATCGTGTCCTGGCCGTTTCGCTTCTGTACAAGAATGCCTCTTCGTGTCTCGGAGCAAACGCTTCTCCTTCGGGAGGATCGCTCTGCCAGTGGCGGCCTCTCTTTCACCAAGATTCAAGAATATTCTCTTTTAGCTCTTGACGGAATCATCTTCACCGCATTTTATCCTACAAAACTCACCGTGGATTGGCTGGCGCGAAAGCTCGACCCTTGGGGTAGACCACCTGAACTTGACGTTTACACATTCATAGGCCTTTGGTTCCCCTTTACGATCGTATTTTCAGGCCTTACAGCTCTCTTGGGTGTCTTTGGCCTATTCACGCTCCTCAACGCTACTTTTTTCTTCACCTTTTTTGGGCTGCGCATCCTCGAGGTGCTTTACGGGTTCCATGGTACCCGTGTCGTGATCCGAGCCATCGCCGCTGGAACTATACTCTTCAGTCTATGGCACGTCGTCGACTTACGACGTGAGTTTACGTCCGCGGACTTGCCGCTCCTCAGCAACTCGAGCAGCAGTATTCGCATTCTAGACTTAAGGCCGGGAGGCGAACGACGGGGAATCGAGGCGGACCTTCGCACCGTACGGTTGGAGGACAATCCATCCTTCGAGGCGTTGTCGTACGAATGGGGAGACCCGCACAGATCTCATTCCATCTCAGTGGGAGGCAAGCGTTTCCGGGTGACAGCCAATCTCTGGAATGCGCTGCACAACGTCCGTCACGAGACTGAGACCAGGGCAATCTGGGCTGACGCCATCTCCATCGACCAGACAAATCTTGACGAGAAATCCAGGCAGGTGCCGCTAATGTCCCTCATCTATCGGCGCGCGAGGAGTGTTTTGATATCTCTCGGCAAACACACCCCTCCTCGCTGGGTTGACCAGTCGGACCCTTCGACGTGGACGAGCCCCTGGCTCGAGAAGACGGCCGATGAGTATTGGGAGACGACGGCTTACTGGATGAAGCAGCTCATGATAGAGGAGTACTGGAAACGCTGCTGGGTAGTGCAGGAGATTGGCTCTGGTCTCTCCATCGAGGTGTACACTGGCCGGAGGCCTATCCCTTGGGATAAGTTTGTCGAGCTAACCATGATATTCTCCTCGAAGAATCCGACGTCGACATTGGCGAACCGTGTTCTGCGCTTCGACTCTCTCCGGAAGTCCCTATACCACGACGGTCAGACTTACCTCCTCGGGCAGCTACTGGAAACGTTCAAGGACTCCTTCTGCTCTGTCAACCTGGACAAGATTCTTGCATTCGCGGGCATGGCTGTTGACTGCCAAGGAGAATGCCTACCCGTCGATTATGCCGCAGGGGCTGCGCATCTGTACGAAGTTCTCATCTCCTTCCAGAATTCCACCGCGCATCAGGACGCCGACAGAGCGATTGAGATGGTCCACTTTGCAGCGCTTATTCGACGGCTGCTCTTGCGTCAGCAGGCGAAGGTCGTCAAGGAATACAAGAAACCCCGCTGGATTTATCAGCCTGACACATGGACGTACTACGTGTGTGGCGATAACGACCAATCGTTATGTGCGGTCAGCCCGGAGTGGCTTGGTTTGCTTTCAGTTATGGAGTTCGTTAGGGCTCCGTTCTCGGCCTCGAAGGGCTTGCAGGTCAAGAGCTCGATTTGGGTTCCAGACACGGCGGAGGTCAAGGAGACTTGGACACCAGGACCGGGCAGCGACCTCACTGGAATCAGGGCACTCGGAACCATCGTGGGCGAGGTGCGGGAGCTTGGTCCTACATATGCCGAATATCTTGGACGCCCCAATGCGGCCCATCAATGGAGCACAAGGCTGTCGCAAGTCTATCCTGCCAAGTCAGATCAGAGACGGGCTCGAGGTCTCAATGCAAGACTCTCGGCGCTGCTGGGAGCCGCTGCCGACTACAGGCTCGCCGACACGGTCAATCTGCCAAGGCAAGGCGAAGCAAGCAATGCCTCGAGCGGGCCGCGACTCTTCCTTGGCGGACACGATGTCATTATGGGCCTAGTCCCGTCGAAGACGCGGGTTGGGGACAGGTTGTGCCAGTTCTGGAATTCTTCGGCCGTTGCCATTCTACGCAGCCAAGATGACGGTCATGGTTATGATATCGTCGGAAGGGGTGCCATGTTGCAGCATGGCGAGGAGACCGACTGGGACGTTCCGGTCAACAAGACCATATTTCAACCCAACTCCTCGGCAAGCGTTGAGCTTAGACTTGACCTCGTCATGCTGAACGACCTGTCTTTTGATGTTGTTAACCTTCCAAGTTCAGAGTAGGTAGATAGTACGTGAGGTAGCCAGTGCCGGAGAGGAATTAAAAGCTCAGGCTTGGTGGAGCAGCTTGCGAACTTCTTATCCACGATATTCAAGTTTGCCTGCGCAATTTACGATTTGAAAGGTACCATTTCCTGAAGATTATTTTCAGTAGCCTCATCTATTCTGCCTCGCACAGCCATAGCCCATCCGCACTTTCAGTCACCGAAACTGTCCATGTTCTTAAAGGTGGTAAGATATCTCTTGAAGGAAAAGCCAGCCGCCGCAATCAAAACATTAACTTTGGCTCGGCGCCCATCTCCGGTGGTAACGCGACGGCCAGGCGACACTATTGCATAGCAGTTTAAGTGCCAGAAAGCTATAAATTTATTCCCAGTATCGTAGGTGACAGACTTGAAACCTTGCTACAGAAGAAGATAGATATTAAAAAAAAAAACGGGGGTATAAAAATATCTCCAGAGTTACTAGCTACTCTTTAAATAAGACATAATGCAAAGACAAGTACTAGCCCTACGTTTTATCACATGTAAACAAGTGTCGATATCTCTCACGGAAGGGAGAGGTGAGAGGGTGTTGGTTCCTATACTGGATGGTGGCGGCAACGTCGTACGGCCCAGTGACTTTTATTGCTTGATTGATTGTGGTTCTCGCAGGCATTATGTTTGCAGACATTGTGTTAAGAGACTGCAGTCTTTAGAAGATAGAAAATTCTCTCTTATTTCTCATACGGAGGTTAGAGTAATGAAATACTCCATAAGAGGTTTAATCTTTCATAATAATACGGCTAGGTATAACTCTTCTACTACGGGCAGCAAAAGGTTAAAAAAAGCCACTATATTGGCATTAGGTCATGATGCTATAATGTGTTAACAATGTGTTCTTTATTATAGTTGAAGCCCTGCCCTTGATGGGTTAACTGAGCCATAAGATCGTTGACGACCAGTGTCGCCCACAGGAAAATGCCATCCGCTTTCTCTGGAACCGTCTTGTCAAAGTGACGTTTGAGCTTTTCGCTGGGCAGATGTGCCAGGGCGTCTTGGACATAGCGTTGCATGTCGTGCTGAGTGAGCTAATGCAGCTGAAGCCGCTGCTCCACCGGGAACTTATTCAGAAAGACGTTGTAGTTCCTGCTCGAGACGCAGATCTTCAGGCTACCTTGTGAGTCCTTGACCCAGCTGCTCAGCAGCTTCACCAGGAATACATGGTCTTCTCTCTTGGCTTCTTGGAACTCGTCGAGACCGTCTATGAAGAAGCAGAAACGATGATCCTCGCAAAGTCGACTCCTCAGAGACTAGGCCTTGATGATTGATTTCAGAGCAGCTTTGATGGTGCCGGCCGGAACATCAAGCTTTGTCTGAATCTACCATGGGCTTTGTCGTGCTCTCTTCCACAGTTCTGGAAGTGTATCGCAAATCAGTGCAGGGCATGCGCAGAGGATGTCGTAGAGAAGTGAACGGTAAACACCATTCAGTGACTTTTGCAGCTCAGAACCGGGCCCCCAAAAGAAGAAGTTGGCAAACACGAGGATTTTATCCCCTTTAGCAACTCGCTCAGCACATAGGAACCCCAGACAAGGTTAAGAGAGGATCTCAACTTACCAGCCCACTTTCGAAGCTCAGCCCTTGTACGCTGATGCGTGGAGATGAATTTCATGAGTGTAGACTTCCCTGACCCCCAGCTTTCCAGAGATGTGGAAAATGCCACTTGGAGATGAGAGCTATGTCAAAAACTTCCGCCTTTGCTCCTCCCTCGGTTGCTTGTATCCATTCATTTCACCATGATGAATTGGTGCTTCAACATCCTCTTCGTTGTGTTCACTATCATCGTCTTTGAAGATCCATTCGTAGGTATTCGCATGAGGTTCAAGAACTCGCTCGTCTCTTTCGTGCATTGCGTCGAAACGCAAACTTTTCAGAATGCGCTGCTGATAGATCATGTGAAGGGCTTCGTCATGCAACCCAAGAAGGCAACGTAACTGAGCGCGAGCTTCGTTACCGATTTGTTCGATCTCGACTCCTTTCCTTAATTGGTTCACGTAGCCCAGCAACTGCTCAAGCTTGGTGGCATCTTTTTTGATGAGATGGCAAAGCCTTGCCGAATCTGCAATGGACTTTGGGCTAGGCGTCACTTGTTAATATATAGTCCAAGGCGTAGAGGGATAAGACGCCAGCTCACCTCAAGAGGTCTACGAGTCCCAAAGAAAGCTGGTTTCGGCAACGATCTAGCCTCTGTTCCAGGCCCTTGATCTCGCATTCTGTACTCAGTTTCTTGAGAGCTGAGAGGTAGATGGCGAACGAAGCCTGAGATTTGGGCTTGGTCTTGTTCAACAAGTCGAGCATCTGCTGCAAAAGGTTGTCGCATTTGACGGCAAGCTCACACAATCGCTGTTGCTCGGGTATGAATTGCATCTGGTCCGGGAACTTGAGCTTCGCCGAGGCTTCTTGCATTTGCTTGGCCAGCAATTGCCGTGTCCGGTCCCTGTCGGTGCTGCTGTCGATGGATTCGCGAGTTTTGATCTAGGCCCTAGTAGTCAATGACAACCCCGACTCTGCAAGAATCGGCCATAAAAATGGGTGCGCAGGGTCTGTGTGCTGTTGCAATATCGGTTGTTGCTGGGCCGGGTCGCTTTACTCCTCGGTCCCGTTACGATTAGGGAAAGCTGCTTCGGTCGTAAGGGAACGGTCGATTACCACCTTGAGTGCAAGATTAAGCGAGTGACATATTTCGAGACACTAGTATAATGCCATATTTGAGATATAGTTACACATTCTTAGGTTTCTTATTATCGGCATTGCTGGTCTTCGCGACGTTATTGGCCGAGAATCAAGGTATTTTCTGGTTAGTGGAGCAGCCCTGTGCCTACCTTATTACGGAGTAAGGAGATATCATTTCTTGGCTTCCGAACCAGCGCTAGACAATAGCGCACTAACGCGTGTCAAAGGCACGTGACCTCTTCAACCCTGCTCTGGTTACCCGTGCGAACAAACCAAAACATCATGTCGCACTGAGCGTGCTAAAAGGAGCAAGGGTCAGGTAAACGATAATGAGCAGCAGCAGTGTGTTGATTGATTGTTGTCTGAGGTTGTCTCTTGTGCGGGGTATTCCATCCTGCAGAGTTACTTAAAGCATACGGCTAGATTACTAACGCAGTTGTTTCATCAGGCCGCTATTTTCACAGCCGGCTGTGTGCGTAAGTCAAGTGATATTAAATTCACAGCCGGCTGTGAACGTATGAGACCCCGACTGCGTCATTTAGCTTACTTAAGCGGTGGAGCTAAGCCGGGGCCCAATGAATGAATGAATGAATGTAATTTATTCCGCCCGGGTAACCTCATGGGGCCAAGTACGCGAGGCTTATTACCATTCTGCGCCATTCTGCTCGCGTCTCCCAAAAGCCCCACATTCTTCCTCATCCGCTGGTTGGTCTCGCCTCGCTTAATTCAGGGTGACAGGCCTGCTTGAAGGCCAATTTCTCCGAGTATTCAGCATCCTATCTTCAGCAGCTGAAGCATGGTTTGCTAGCCTGAGGCTGTTTGGCGTTAGTATCGCCAGGTTCGGCCGCTAAATGCTGTTGGGTAGTAAGTCACCCCGTCCCGTTTGCATCAAGTCTCTTCGTGTCCATGGCGAACCTAATCGCCGCCCGCACCGCCTGTAGGTTAGGCGCCCATTCGGGTCCGTCTGATGCCGCCTTTCCTTCCAAAAAGAAAGAGAGGTTTCCCATCCTTGTTTGTCCGACTCGTTGCATGCCTTCTCGCTGTGCATCCCACTCCGTACACCGGAATAGAAAATGTTCCTATCATCTATTGTAATTGTCCCTACTCAAGAATGTACGCCAGAAACGCAGTGCGTTCAAGCAACTGGATAAGCCAACAGCTAAATCAGTAGGTAAGCAGGCAATTGTAGCAGGACATACGCCCGCGGCTATATTACCTTTCTCGAAACCTTCATAACTGTTACGAGTACTATCGTCATATTTACGCCTTCCATTTACCCCACGCCCTAAAAATGGCCTATCATTGGACGGCCCTAAAAGTATCTACTAGCGAACAAACTCTAGGCGAAGGAGTTCACAGTTGCGCATTATTGCGTAATAATAAATGTATTTGGTTGGTTGGCTTGAGGTTTAGGTTAATTAGAGGTTTGCACACACTCGGGAGATAAGCAGTTATGTGATTCCCACAGTCGAAGTTATAGCCCGGTTTTTCTCCCTGTGGCATGACGGCTAAGGTGCGCTGTGACTCAAGTTATCTAGCCACAGCGTATAACTATGCTCTTCTTTAATGAATTTATCATTGCCCATACATATTGGTCCCATTTGCTTCTTGTGGGATCAATTAAGCACTCATTGTTAATAGTGCTTTGGGGGTTTGGTCAATAGATCAAACTCCGCTCGTACTCTCGTTATCAGATGTGTTATGTGGCGTGAGATAGGGAGTGGAGGTTTATCAGCAGATAGGGGTGCCACGGATTAGTGTTAATCCGAGGCACTGTTCGCTGTCCCTTGCTATCAGGGCATGCTTAGTGGGGCTAGAATCTTAGGCGCGTGTCGCGTCACGAGCCACGGCCAAAATCACCACAATGTCGAATGGCCACGTGGAATCAACGCGATTCCGGTCATTACAAAATTCCACGCCGTGCTTCGCCTCACTGGGTTCTACTAACAACAATGGTACTGACGAAGGTCTATTCTGCTGATTGAGTAGCATATCGGGCACGGACCAACCTTCTCATGCATTTTTGTCCCCACGCGTCTGCGTGGTTGAATATCCGTTCTTCATCATTGTTCAACTCAGGCTGGTGTTATGGAGGCTGGTGTTGAGGGAAAGTGGCACGTCGCCAATGGCTTGGCGGGATCGGCATCCCAAAATGCTCCCTGCCAGCGCAAGCGCAAGCACTCCCCTGCTGAAACACTGAAGGCCAAGGCACAGCAAATCCCCTTTTCACTCCCGGGAACTCGAGAGCAGGACGAGTTGATCGACTATTACACAGTTGAACCCTGCCAACAATGGGACAAGATGGGCCGATATAAGAGCTTTATCCGTACGACCATGCAGATCATTTCCTTTATCAAGGCACTGACAATTTGTTGTAGTCAAGAACAAGAAGTTCCAGTGCGGAGACTTCGTTCTGGTTGCCAACGAAACGACTCTAGAGAGAACGAACAATGCCCGAGACTCGAAGCAGATGACTGGCGAATCGAGCCGCTTTTGGATCGCCTACATCCTAGAAATCAGAGCTATTGATGAGAATAGGGTGTTTGCTCGGGTTTACTGGATGTATTGGCCAGATGAACTGCCACCAGGTACGCTCAACGGCAAGCAATCCATCTAAGGACGCCAGCCATACCACGGTCGCAACGAGCTTATAGCATCCAACCACAGTGAGTGATACAACATAAGCGTCCCAATATGAGTTAGTGACACAGCCCAGTGGATGTCATCGATGTACTGTGCGTCGAGGGGCCTGCCTCGGTGAAGCAATGGATGGAATCCTCGGATGATGATCTCCATTCTGAATTCATTTGGCGACAGAGGTTTGATTGCCATCAGAAACGACTCACGGTGTGTCTTCTAAATCGAGCCATATCACCTCATCGCTAATCCACATAGTCTGCCGAACCAATTTGTAGATGTGAGCGTCCTGCTAATCCACACCGACGCACAATTGGATGCTCAGCATGCGGCATGTGGTTTCATGAATGGTGTCTCCTTTGGGACACTCTTGAACGTCTTCGAGATAGACGACAAGACTGCGAGGGCACTGCCCCCGGGAAATGGACGAGAGTCAACGGAAGTGAGTGCCAGGGCGGTCTACTTTGCTCCGATGGGGAAACGGAGGAACCGGAGACACCTGCCATGATGTCAGAGGATATGGATATCCTAGAATCCAGCATATCCCGATCATTAGCGCAGTTGCTGGAGCCCCGGTGTGAGGACCAGCAGACCGAAACAGAAGAGTGGGACCTCAATCCTTACAGGGCCCTACCGCATCCGTTCGAGGCCGAGTTGAAGTTAGATGAGGGACCGGTCATGTTGGAGGTGAAAAACTCGGAAAAGGAAGGGCTCTCGTCTACGTTCTTAGCCGCAGTTTATTGTTCAGGTTGTGGCAGCCCTATGACATGATTTTCCTAGTATCAACTTGAGGGTGTGGTAGTGGAGGCAACGATACAACTCATGGTACGCCAGGGGCTGTGTATGTGGCATGGGTAGTCAAGCTGAGTGGGGAAAGTCTCGGACAATTGCGCACTTCTCTCAATTTATTTCGTCTATATTATAATACGAGAAAGAACAAGAGGATGGCAGATTTTCACTCACCTGAAGATTGACTAAGTAGCACTTGTCGAGTCATATGAGCTACTACCTTGGCAATAGCGCCTAGCTTCAGTTTGACTCACTCTTTTATATCGACACAGCTTCACCTGTCGAATTGTGGAACAACCTCGTCCCTGGTTTCCTCTGTTATAGTGAATGCATTTCTAGAAGATTTTGTGATTGCCTGTTTGGTGACTTAGACCCGCCCCATTACTACAGTATCTCCCCTCTCGCTGGGCCATTACTTCCCTATTGGACTGCTGCATTTTCCATGGGGCCTACCTGCGTTAGGAGGTCCCACTGTTTCCAGCCACCTGAAAGAGTGAGTCAGAAACGCCACGCTCACTCGTGAGAGAACCCTATACCGACACCTCACCGTCGTCGCAGAAATGGAGCGATTCAAAGAGAGACGTCGCCTCTCGTTGTGCCCTCCTCACGCTCTCGTCCATTGCTGCGGTGATGAGACGACCTGCAGGCGGGTCGTCTGCGAAAATCTCATGCCACGAATCAAAAGTGATACAAGGACTAACGAGAAGACCCTCTGTCACGATTTTTCTCCCCTCTTGAGGGCTCCTATCATTGATCTTCTTCGTTGGGCCTATGGGCACCGGTCGCCCACGCTGGTCCGCCTCTAAAATGGACTAACCAGACACTTGGGCCGACTAATAAGAAGCCGCCTGGTATCCTCCTCATACTACATGTCCGAAAGGTCAGTGGCATGACGAAAAGCACGCCAGAATTCCTCCATGTTCCTCAGCTTATTCTTCAACCTGTCATGTACCCATATATCTTCGATTTAGGTCTAATTTTTTTTTTATGGGAATTGTAGGACCGGCGTTCTTTTCCCTTAAAATCGTGCCCGAAGGCGTCGAAATTGAGGTCTAAATGCGATGTGAGAATCAATTAGACCACTGTGCATGAAATGAGCCTTAAGCCCAGATCAGGAACGGGGTTCTGACTGGTCCCTGTTGTTGTTGAATTGCGCAGTGATGCTGGGTATGATTGATAAAATCAAGGTTGTTATTGTTATTGTCATGGTGAGAGCTCCCTAGGGGTTTATATCCCATGCGATTCCATCTAGGACTTTCAACTTTCAATCTAGGACTTTGTGATATGATCCTGAAGTAAGGAGGAAGCTCCCAATTATTCCAACAAAAGTCGGCGTCGGACGGGCCCAAATGGGCACCTAACCTAGAGGCGGTGCGAGCGGCAGTCAAGTTTTCAATGGCGACGGGAAGACTGAGGTGAAAAGGGAAACAGAACATGCTAAACACTAACACCACAGCTGACTACTGACATTGAACAGCCTCAAGTTGACAGACCATGCTTCAGCTGCTGGGGATAGGATGCTGAACACTTCGAGAAATCGGCCTTGAAGCAGGCCTATCAGGCAGTCAAGCAAGCGAGGCTGGAGAAGAGACGAGCTGGCAAGAAGAGTGGGGCTCTCTTGGGTGGTCCGGACGAATAGCGGGGGAAGTGAAGACAGCTTAGCGTAGCCACCGGCCCTATGAGATCCGTTCTCCAGGGCGTAATAAATACTGATACTGATACTGATGGGCTCCCCGCCCGGGCGCCAGTGCAGACTTGCGTATTGTGATATAACGTGCTAAAGTGATATTCATATTCATATTCACATATTCGCAAAAAGTGTGCTAGAATATCACCCTAGCACTTTAGCACGATTGATATCACTATGGCACTCTAGCACGATTGATATCACTATAGCACTTTAGAACAATTGGTATCACTATAGCACTTTAGAACAATTGG
>JBBEOF010005432.1:0-15400 GCA_037576055.1 Fusarium sp. M6JPR69
TTTTTTTTTTTTTTTTTAGCTTTCTTAAGGCTATAGAAATTAAGTAGTATTCTCTTTTATTAATATTATTAGCTTTAGGGTTATATAGGGATATAATAATATATAGAACTCTTAATTCCTTAAGTAAAAATAAAAATTCTTTTTTGAATTTAGGTTTATTATTTATAATTATTATAGAAATTATATTAAATTAATAAATAAGGTTAATTATAAAGCGCCTTAGTATTTTAATTATAATCTTTTTTAGAGGAATTACTTTTATTTATCTTATTATATTATATCTTACCTCTATAAGGTATTTAAACCCTTAGTCTAGTAATATATATTAGTAATTAAAATAAACCTTAATTATAAGATTAAATAGTTTTATATATTAAATAGTCTCTAATAGCCTCTAAGGAGTATAAGCTTAGTAAGTAAGGTAATACTAGATTACCTTAGAGACTTAGTTTTATATATAATATTAAAAATATCTTTTTTTTATAAGGTTATAGGTTATTTCCTTATTTTTATAATTATTATTAAAATAATATAATTTAATTAATTTTTTTTATATCTCTAGGTTATTTATTATTAATAAGGGTAAATTATATTTCTATTTTAGCTATTTTTATAGATATTATCCTTAAATTAAAAAAAAGTATTTTTTTTTTAAATTATTATTATTATAAATAAGTTAAATCCTTAGGCTTTTTAAAGGTATATAAATCTTTAGCTATATCTTTATACTCCTAGGAGTAAATATTATCTAAGATATTAGGTTTTTTATTAATATAAATTATATTAAGGTAAAGATTAATAAAGTCCTTAATATCCCCTTTAATTTATATATTTAATTAATTAAATAATCTTATATACTTTTATAATAATTTAGTACTTATATAGTTTTTCTTTTTAAGTATATATCTAATTATAAAATTAAAAAGAAAGATATACTTAATTTATCTTAAGATAAAAGAATTAGATATATTATTTATTATATTATTAATTTAAAAAATTAATATTTATAAATTAGTCTTAAAGATAAAAAGAATATTATAAATTATACCCCTAAGGCAATAAAAGGCATAGAGGATTATCTTATATTTTTTTTTATTATATTATATTTAGTTTTAATTAGGTTTTATAATTTAGATTTAAATTAAATTAGTTTTTATTTTTTATTAATTATTTATATTAAAATATATCCTTAGCCTAATAGGCTTATATTAATTATAAAAATTACCTTTTTAGCTTCCTTAAAGTAATTAAGAGTAATACAGATTAATAAAACTATAACTCTTTTCTTTAATATTTTTATAGCTTTTTTTTAATTTAATCCTTAATTAAACTTAATATCTTTCTTTAATAAATTAATTAAAGCCTTTATAACCTAAGTAAATTATTTAATTTATTAATAATAATATCTTATAATATTAAAAAAAGACTTTATTTTTCTTATATTAAGGTAATATTATAGCCCAGTATTAGACCAGGCGGTCTAATAAGGCAGAAAGCCACTATGTAATAAAAGACGCTATAGAAGTAAGTAGGACTTACTATAATATAAATAAGTACTTATATATCGCGCTTACCCGCGATAATATTAAGGTAATAAGTAAATAAGTATTATATATTTTACTACAATAAGTACTTTAAATATATAAAATATATTTACTATACTTTCTTATATAGCTACCTTAGCTATTAATATAACTTAGTTATACTTAATACCTTTAAGTATATTACTAGATATAATACCCCCTATTTATTTAAGTAGGATATAACTAATCTACTTATTAATATAAACCTAATATAATTAATTTATCCCTTAGGAATATATATAATTATTATATATTAATAACTTTTATTTAATAAATTACCTATATTACCTTAAATAATATTAAATATAATAACTACTTAGGCGACTCCTATAATAAATTACTAATAAGTCCTACTTATTAATTACTTACCTATACCTATCTAGGCTACCTTAATTAATAAAGAGATAAAAGATAATAATAATAATAATAAAGATATTAAATAACTATACGTATAGATTACCGCTATAAGTACTAAAATAAATAATATATATAACCTTATTAAGAGAATAAATAAAACCTAATATATCTAAAATATAAAATACCTAAATAATATCTAAGAAATTAATAATATAATAATTGCCGCTATAAAAAATAAAGATATAAGAGAAATCTTAAAGCTAGACCCCCTAGAGAAATTTAATAAAACTATTTATAAGCTACTTATATTCCTTATATAGCTATATGCCTTTATAATATATTATTTAATATAATTTAACCTAATATTTAATAAGGTTTAATATATTATAGGGTAACTTACTAAGTATATTATAGCTTAGTTTAAATTTATTATAAAAAAATATCTTATTACCTTATTTATTAAACTTTTATTTAAGACTATTAATTTCTATTTTAGCTTTAAGACCTTTAAGGCTATATTCTAATAGGCTTTTAAAATAATTAATAAAAAGGTATAAGCTAAAAAGAAAATTAAAATACTTAAATAAACTTACTTAGCCTTAGAATATAAAATAAAATACCTCTAACTTACCTTAAAGCTTAATTAGGATTAAAAACCTCTAATATTATTTTTTTTTAATAAATTTAAAAAAGAAATCTAAATAAAACTTTATAAAAAAAATTAACTTAATAACCTTATTAATTATATTAATAAGATAATTAAGACTAATAATTAATAATTTTTATAAAAAAAACTATAAAACCCTAAGTTTAATAATAATAAAGCTAATAACCTATGGTTTAATATTAATTAAAGTAAGAAAAGGAATAATAATACCTCTTATAATATTAAAGCTAGTCTTATAATACTTAGAGTTATATAAAAGGGTAAATAGGATTATTATAGCCTTAAATACTAATATTATTATAAAATAAATTATATTAAAAAGGTTTATTATAAGAAATACTAAGATATTAAGGAAAAGTATTATTAATTAAATTAATAATAATCCTTCTTAAAAAGTAAAAAATATATAAATATAATATAATAAATTTAATAGAAAAATATAGAGCCCTAAACTATAATTATAATAATTAAACTTATTATAATATTATAAAGTAAATATAATATATTAATAAAAAGAGATAAGAATAAGTATAAATAAAAACTAAATACTAAAATAGCCTATAGTTAAATAAGATAAATAAGGAAATAACTAAAAGAAACCTAAGATATATAATAATAATTACTCTTAGAACTAATAAAATAAAAAAACCTTATATTAGATATAATAAATAATAAAAGGGTTATTATTATAATAACTAAAAAACTTAAATAAAAAGAAAAAATAATATTAATAAAATAAAAGTAATAAGCACCCCTAATAATAAATAAATAAGCTAACTTCTAAGAAGCCGCTATAAAAGGCTTTCCTTATAAGAAATAGATTTTAAGATATAAAAAAAAGGAATAAGTTTTAATACCTACTATAATCTACTAAAGGGACTATAGATAGAATAATCCTATATAATATAATTATACCTTATGCCCCTAATATTAAATTAAGGTATCTTAGGAATATAATAAGATCTATAAATAATAAAAGGTAGATTAATAAAATAAATTATTATATAATAATTAGATTATTAAAATAAATAATAATAATATTAATTAAACTAAGTTTAAATATAATACTAAGAAATTATAAAAGGAATTATATAAGGAATACTCTTAATAATAAAAGCACTAAAAAAATATTAAAGAATTATAAATAAAGGAAAATTACCTATAGCTATATAATAAAAATAATAATTAATACTAGAATAGCCTATAGGAGAGGTATATCTAGATAGTATAAGAATATATAAATACCGCGCATAAATAAGAAATCTATATCTAAGCTTATTATAAGGAATTAGCTAAAAACTTATAATACTAAGAAATACTATTTAACCCCTAAGATAATATATAGATATACCTAATATATAAAGAATATTTTAATATCTTATAGATATTTTCTTATTATTATTAGTATAAAGAATATTAAAAAGAAAAATAAAAATAAGACTATTTTCTTATTACCTTACTAGCTTAACCTAATAATAAACCCTATATATAATATAAAATAAAAGGCTATTAGGTATTTTACTAATATAATACTATTAATATTATATATATATAATACTATAAAAAACTATACTATGCTATCTAGAAGCATAAGTAAACTATTTATAAGGTTAAAGACTAATAAAAATAAGTTAGCTAAGAGGAATAAAAAAAACTAAAAAACTAATAATTAATAACCTAATTAAATAAATAATAAAGACCTAAGATAAGAATAAGAATAATAATACTAAGACTAGCTATATAGCTAAGATAATATATATAACTATAAAGCATATAATAATAATAAATATAAGTATAATTATATTAGCTATGTATTATTAAAAAACTAAAAAGCCTACTTATAAAAGGGCTATAGGTAGAAGAATAGCTAATAATATTATAAAAAGCCTTATATACTATAAAAAGAGGTATTAACCTAAGATATTTTAAAATACTAATATAAGTTAAGAGAAAATAGCTATATGCTTAAATAAATAATAGAGCTAAGTAAAATCTTTTTAACCTAAGAATAGTAAATAGGCTTAAGTTATTATAAAGATATAAGGTAAAGCCTTATATAATAATTAACCTTAAAGAGAAATAATTTAATTATAATAATAAAATTATTAATAATAAGATTAATTACTTTAAAGTTTTTATTAAAAAAAAAAAAACTAAAAAATCTTATTTAATATTATACTTATAAAAAGCTATAACCTAATACTTAGGTACTTATAATTACGCTAATTTAACCTATATTTTAACTAAAAGACTAGCTAAATACTCTCCTTTAATAAAGAAATACCCTTTATATTAAATAATAACTTAAAAAATAATATAAAATATTAAACTTTTATTAAAGATACTAAAGAAATTAGGTAAAGGTAAATATAATATACCTCTCTACCTAAAAGGATATAATATAAATACTATAATAGATAAAAATAATAATAATAAAAAATAATTATATATATTATATAATAATTCTATTAATTAAAAGAAAACCTTAAGTAAATTAAGAAAATACTAAAAAGGGAATAGCTTAAAAATATTTTACTATAATATTATATCTATAAAAAGCTCTTTATAAAAGAACTTAAGATAGGTTTACTTAAATATACCTATTATAACCTAAAAATTAAATATATTAATAAAAGATAACCTAGCTATAATAAACTCTACTTACTTAATATAATATAATTACTAATATTAAAGAAATATATTAAAAAAATACTATAAAAAAATATATTAAAAAAAGTAAGTTATTTATTAAATATCTTATTATATTTATTTTAAAAAAAAATAAAGAGCTCTATCTTTATATTAACTTTAAAATACTTAATATTATTATAATTAAAGACTATATATTATTACCTCTTATTAGTAAATTAAAAGATTAACTTTTTAAAATAAAATATTTTATAATACTTAACCTTAAAGAAGCCTATAATCTTATTTAGATTAAAAAAAGATATAAATAAAAAACTACTTTTTATACTAAGTATAAACTATTTAAATACCTTATTATACCTTTTAGACTTATTAATATACTTATTATATTTTAATAAATAATTAATAATATACTATAAGAATATATAGATATATTTATTATATATTACTTAAATAATATCTTAATCTTCTCTAAAATAAAAGAAAAATATATAAAATATATTTATAAGATATTATAAATACTATAAGATATTAATTTATTAATAAAGCTAGAAAAAAATAAGTTTTATACCTTAAAGGTAGAATTTCTTAAATATATTATCTCTTATAATAAGATATATATAGATCCTAAGAAGGTCTTAATAATTAAAGACTAAAAAGAACTAACTAATATTAAAGAAATATAAGCCTTCCTTAGTTTTATTAATTGTTACTATAGATTCCTTAAATAATTTAGGAAAATCATAGTATTATTAATTAACCTTATAAAAAAAGATAAAATATTTATATTTAGGAATAAAGTATAAAAAGCTTTCTATATAATTAAAAGACTTATCCTAAGTAAACTAATTCTTAAGATATTTAATTTATCTTAATTAATAAAACTTAAAATAAATACCTTAGACTTTATGCTAAGAGCTTAAATTAAATAATAAAATAATAAAAGATTCTTATATTTAATTATATTTTACTCTTATAAGTTATATAAAATAAAACTTAATTACTTTATTTATAATAAAGAATTCCTTATAATTATTAATATTTTTAAGAAATTTTAATATTACCTCTTAAGAAATAAATATTAAATTAAGATATATATAAATTATAAGAATATTACTTATTTTATAAAGACTTAAGAACTTAATAAATAATAATTATAATATATTAAATACCTCTTAGAATTTAATTATATTATTATTTATATTAAAAAAATAAAAAATAATAAAGCTAATACTATTAGCTAATAACCTAACTTAGATATTAAAAAGATTAAGGCTAAAGAATAATTATTATATTTTATTTTAAAAGGGCATCTTAAATAGAAATTTATTAAGTAAATATAAAAGCTAATACCCTTATTAAAATATCTTATATTTATTAAGAAATATAGATAATAGGTTATAGATTTTATTAATTATATATAAGGATATTAATAAAAGAAAGATAAATTATAGACCTATAAAGAGAAACTCTTTATCCTTAATAAAGGACTTTAAATTATTTTTAATTATTATTATTATTAAGTTATATATTATAAAAACCTAAAGAAAATAACCTAAGCTATATACTAGCACTATAATAATTATAAACTCTTATATAAGGTATAAAGAAAAATATCTTAATATAAGAAATATTATAAGGTAGCTAAATAAATAGCCTAGAAATAGACCTACTTCTTAGAAAAGAAATATAAGAAATAAATTATTAAATAATTTTATAATATAAACTATAAATACTTAGAAAAACTAATAAGATATATTAATAAATATTTCTAGGGAGATTTCTTAAAAGAATATTATAAATAAGCCTAAGACTATACTATTTATAAGTATATCTAAAAATAAGGAAAAATATTAATCTATAAATAAAATAAAACTATAGAGATATTTTATTAAATTAATATAGCTATATATATAATAAAATAAGGTAATTTATTCCTAAGAGAAATCTAAAAATATAATATATAACTCTTAAATAATAAAAAAATAAATAAATAATAAATTCTAAATAAACTATAATATAAACTTATATATAAAATATATAATTATTTATTATATAGATATTAAGGAATTAATAAAACCCTAAAATAAGTTAAAATAATATTTACTTTTCTTAATATAAAAAAAACTATTATAATAATTATTAAATAATATAACCTCTATATAAAAACTAAGGCATAATGCTATAAATTATATAAGAAATTATAACTACTCCTTATTATATAATAGCTATAAGACTTAATTATTATAGATTTTATTATAAAACTACCTCTATTAGAAAAACTAGTTATTAAAAACTTCTATAATAATATTCTTATTATTATAAATAGACTTATAAAATTTTCTTATTTTATACCCTATAGAGAATTAATAATAACTAAAAAATTTACTTACTTTTTTTACTTTTATATTATAAAAATATATAATATATTACTTAAGATTATTATAAATTAAGGACTATTATTTACTTTAAAATTCTAATAGAGCCTTATAGGATATTTAAGAATTAACTATAAACTCTTTATTATATATTATAAGGAAATAAATAAATATATAGAATATATAAACTAAATACTAAAATAATACCTTTAATATTATATTAACTATAAATAAACTAATTAAGTTAAGAAGCTACTAATTATATAGCTAGCCTATAATATAATAATAAATATAAGTATAAAGATTATATTAATTTATACTAATTTTAGATTTACCTTAGATACCTATAAATAAATAAGAGATATAATTATTAACCTTAAAGTAATCCTTATAAGTAATTAGCTATAAAATCTATATAAAGAAATATAAATAAAACTTAAATTTATTAGAAATAAAATAATAAATTATACTAATAAAAAAAGAATTAAGGGATTAATCTTTTTAGAGAGAGATATAATTTACTTTATAATAAAGAATATTAAGATAAAATAATAAAATAAAAAACTTAACTATAAATATATTAAACTATATAAAATTAAATAAAAAATCTTAAAATATAACTATAAATTAGACTTATTACCTAAGGTTAAGCTTTACTTAATCTTTCATATTTTATTACTTAAATTAATAAAAAATATTATTTAAGTTAAAATTAATAATAAATTAAAAACTAAAGTTAATAAACTAGAAAAATATATTATAGAAGCTATTCTTAATATAAATAAGATTAATAATAAAATAATATATTTTATTAAATAAAAGGACTATCTTAATTCTAAAAATATATAAGAATTATTAAAATACCTTATTAGTATATAGCGCCTCTTAAAGGACTTTTATTAATAACTTTAAAAAAAATAAAAAAAATCCCTAAGACTTAGAGAACCTTAATATTATAACCCTCGCGGTTATATCATATAGGCCCCACAAATCCCAAGTTCTAAACCACTAATTATAATAAGATTAATATACTAAGGACTAATATTATTCCTAGATCGTATTAGTCTTAGAATAATATTACGCCTCCTTGCGATTAGCTTTATTTAAGGAAGCCTAAGTATATAAAATATATTTATTATACTTCCTTATATAATAATTACCTTAGCTATTAATATAACTTAGTTATACTTAATACCTTTAAGTATATTACTAGATATAATAATACCTTTATTTAAGTATAATATAATTAATTTACTTACTAATATAAACCTAATATAATTAATTTATCCCTTAGGAATATATATAATTATTATATATTAATAGCTCTTATTTAATAGATTACTTATATTACCTTAAATAATATTAAATATAATAGCTACCTAGGCGATATCTATAAATAATTACTAGTAGGTCCTACTTATTAATTAACCTACTATGCCTACTTAGGCTACCTTAACTAATAAAGACATAGGCAAAGCAGATAATTCTAATAATAATAAAGATATTAAATAACTCTATACTTAGATTATTATTATAAGCACTGAAATAAATAGTATATATAAACTTATTAAAAGGATAGGTAAAACCTAATGCGCCTAGAATATAGAATACCTAGATAATATCTAGACTATTAGTAATATAGTAGCTACCGCTATAAATAAAAGAGATATAAAAGAAATCCTAAAGCTAAACCCCTTAGAACCTTTTAATAAGACTACCTATAAGTTAGCTATATTCCTTATATTACTAAGGGCATTTATAATATACTACCTAATATAATTTACCCTAGCCTTTAGTAAGGTCTAGTATACTATAGGTAGACTTAAGGGCTATATTGCTATATAGTTTAAACCTATTATAAGGGAATACCTTATAACCCCTGCTAGCTAATACTTACCTTATACTTATTACCTCTATTTAGATTATAAAGCCTTTAAAATAATACTTTAATAAGCCTTTAAAACTATTAATAAAAAAGTATAGGCTAAAAGGGAAATTAAAGCACTTTAATAAACCTAATTTACTTTAGAGTATAAAATAAAATACCTTTAATTTACCTTAAAGCTTAATTAGAATTAAAAACCCCTAATATCCTTATTTTTTAATAAACTTAAGAAAAATATATAAATAAAACTCTATAAAGAGAAATAACCTAATAATCTTATTAATTATATTAATAAGGTAATTAAGATTAATAATTAATAGTTTTTATAAAAGAAACTATAAAACCCTAGGTTTAGTAGTAATAAACCTAATAACCCTCGCTTTAATACTAATTAGGGTAGAAAGAGATAAAATAATACCTTATATAGCATAAACCCTAGACCTATAGAACTTAGAGTAGCCTAGAAGGATAATAAAGATATTAAATATTATTACTACTATAAGAAGGGCTATAGGGCTAATAAATGCTATAAGAAATAATAAGATATTAAAGAAGGATATTATTAATTAAGACTATAATAAAACCTCCCGGAAAGTACAAAATACTTAAATATAACTAACTAAGGTAATAACCCTTAGATAGCTATTTGTATTACTAAGATACTTAGAATAGCGCAATAAGGATATAATAAAATAAGACTTTAACCTAGTAAAGTTACTATGCCTTATTAAGCTATTTACTTAATAAAGGAATAAGCTATTAATAACTATATAATTAATAATATTATAAAAAAGTAATTTTATAAACTAATTAAACCCCCGAAGGTCTATTAGTTATATCTTACTAATCTAAATATATAGAACCCCTTATTAGAGCTAAATAGCCAAAAGGTAAGCCCCCTTAATAGATAATAAACCATTATAGCTATCTAACTAAATTAGTACTATAAACCTATTAATAATAGCTAATATGCTAAAGGGGCTTAGAGATAATACAAAGTAGATATAAATAAGCTACGAAGGTAATAAAGGGACCTATATATAATGCTTTAGGAAAATAACTATAAAATCCTTATTAAGGAAAGAACTAACCTATGCTATTAGACTAACCTAGACGTATAATATATCTAGCTAGCTAGGGAATAATAAAATATAGATAAAGTAGAAGATATCTATATCTATATATATTATAAAAAACTTACTATAAACCCCTAATAGTTAGAACCCTAATATGACCTATGGGATAATACCTAGATTATATTAATATACCCCTAATATAAAGAAATCTCTTAAGTATTATATAAAGATTACTAATATAATACCTATATTACGGATAAATAATAAAATAATTACTTCTTAGTCTAATTACTATAGCTAAATATTAGGCCCTATCTAGCCTATAAAACCTATTAATATAAAATAAAATAATAATTTAAAGGAATTAGCGTCGCTATATTATGCTTCTACCCCTTAAAGGAAAGAGCTATTAGCCTAAAATAATAAATTACTATTACTATATAGCAAATTATAATAAAGCAAAGAAAAGCATTAAATAAGAGCTACCTTAACGTAGAAATAACCCTTTACTATAAAGAAATATACTTATAATATAAATAATAAGTACTAGCTATATATAACTAGCTAGAATATATAGCAAAGAAAAGATTTAATTTCCTAACCTACTAAGGAAATACTAATAATAAGGAATAGTATAAAGGTATTTAATTATACCTTAGAAAAGACTATAGACCTATAGATAAGGTCTTATAGGAATATACTAACTATATCTAGCATAGGGACCTTAATAGAGTCTATATAGAGACTTAATAGCTAGACCGCGCTTACCCTGATAATAGCAATAAGGCTATGGAATAAGGTTATTAGGAATAGATTAATAGCTAGGTAGATAACTATGACTATAAAGCCTGCGTAAATAGTAAATATAAGTTTAACTATTATAGCTATATTATATTAAAAAACTAGATACCTTATCTAGCATAGGGCAATAAATAGATAAATACGGGAAGGAATTACCCTAAAAGGCCCTTTATTTTATTAATAGAGTATATAAGTAAAGATACTTAGAACTAAAAGTATAAGTCAAGGGAGAATAATTAAATGCTTTAGTGGATAATAGAGCTAAGTAAAATTACTTTAACTTAATAATAATAAATAGGCTTAAGCTATTATAGAGATATAAATAAATACCTTACTTAGTTATTAACCTAGAAGGAGCCCCTTTTAATTATAATAATAGTATTATTAATAATAAGATTAATTACCTTAAAGTTTTTATTAAAAAAAAAACTAAAGGATATTATTTAATATTATATTAAATAAGTAATATAATTTTATACTTAGGTACCTATAGTTATAATGCTATAACTTATATTTTAATTAGAGAACTAGCTAGGTGCTCTCTTTTAATAATAAGATACCCTCTATAATAAATAATAACTTAAGATATAATATAAGATCTCGAGCTTTTACTAAAGATATTAGAGAAGCTAAAAGGAGGTAAATATAAGATACCTCTCTACCTAAAGGGATATAATATAAATATTATAATAAATAAAAATAATAAAATTAGTAAATAATTATATATATTATATAATAGTTTTATTAATTAGAAGGAAACCTTAAGTAAGTTAAAAAGATATTAAAAAAGAATAGCTTAAAAATATTCTATTATAATATTATATCTATAAGAAATTCTTTATAGAAAAACTTAAAATAGGCCTACCTAAGTATATATATTATAACCTAGAGATTAAGTTTATTAATAAGAAATAACTTAGCTTTAGTAAATTCTACCTATTTAATAAAATATAACTATTAGTATTAAAGGAATATATTAAAGATATACTATAAAAAGAATATATTAGGGAAAATAAGTTATTTATTAGATACCTTATTATATTTATCTTAAAGAAAAATAAAAAGCTTTAGCTTTATATTAACTTTAAAATACTTAATACTATTATAATTAAGGATTATATATTATTACCTCTTATTAATAAGCTAAAAGATTAACTTTTTAAAATAAAATACTTTATAGTACTTAACCTTAAAGGAACTTATAACTTTATCTAAGTTAAAGAAAGATATAAATAAAAAACTACTTTTTATACTAAATATAAATTATTTAAGTATCTTATTATGCCTTTTAGACTTATAAATATATCTATTATATTTTAATAAATAATTAATAATATACTATAAGAATATCTAGATATATTTATTATATATTACTTAGATAATATTCTTATCTTCTTTAAAATAAAAAGAAAATATATAAAATATATCTATAAGGTATTATAAATACTATAAGACGCTAAGTTACTAATAAAACCTAAGAAAAATAAGTTTTATGCCTTAGAAGTAGAATTTCTTAGGTATATTATCTCTTATAATAAGATATATATAGACCTTAAAAAAGTATTAATAATTAAGAAATAAAAAAAACTAGAGAATATTAAAGAGATATAAGCCTTCTTTAGTTTTATTAATTACTATTATAAATTCCTTAAATAATTTAAGAAAGTTATTATATTATTAATTAACCTTATAAAGAAAGATAAATTATTTATATTTAGGAATAAAGTAAAAAAAGCCTTTAATATAATTAAAGAACTTATCCTAAGTAAACTAATACTTAAGATATTTAATTTATCTTATTAAATTAAACTTAAAATAAATACCTTAGATTTTATATTAAGAGCTTAAATTAAATAATAAAATAATAAAAGATTCTTATATTTAATTATATTTTACTCTTATAAGTTATATAAAATAAAACTTAATTACTTTATTTATAATAAAGAATTTCTTATAATTATTAATATTTTTCAGGAATTTTAATATTATTTCCTTAGAAGTACCTATTAAATTAAGGTATATATAAATTATAAGAATATTATTTACTTTATAAAAACCTAAGAACTTAGTAAATAATAACTATAATATACTAAATACCTCTTAGAATTTAATTATATTATTATTTATATTAAAAAAATAAAAAATAACTAAGCTAATATTATTAATTAATAACCTAACTTAGATATTAAAAAGATTAAGGCTAAAAAATAATTATTATATTTTACTCTAGAAAGATATCTTAAATAGAAGTTTAATAGGTAAATATAGAACTTAATACTCTTATTAAAGTACCTTATATTTATTAAGAAATATAGGTAATAAGTCATAGACTTTATTAATTATATATGAGGATATTAATAAAAAAAAGATAAATTATAGACCTATAAAGGAAAACTCTTTATCCCTAATAAAGTATTCTAAATTATTTTTAATTATTATTATTACTAAGTTATATGCTATAGAAACCTAAAAGAAATAACCTAAGTTATATAATAATATTATAATAACTATAAACTTCTATATAGGATATAAGAAAAAATATTTTATTATAAAAAATACTATAAAGTAGCTAAATAGGTATCTTAAGAATAAATTTATCTCTTAGAGAAAGAATATAAGAAATAAATTATTAGATAATTTTATAATAAAAACTATAAGAACCCTAAAAAGCTAATAAGATATATTAATAAATACTTTTAAGAAGACTTCTTAGAAAAATATTATAGGTAGACCTAAGACTATATTATTTATTAATATATCTAGAAATAATAGGTAAACCTTAGAACTACTTATATAGTAAAATAAGGCAATTTACTCTTATAGTATATCTAAAGATATAATAAATAACTCTTAGATAATAAAAAAATAAATAAATAATAAGTCCTAGATAAATTATATTATAAACTTATATATAAAATATATAATTATTTAGTATATAAATACTAAGGAATTAATAAAACCCTAAAATAAGTTAAAGTAATATTTACTTTTTCTTATATAAAAAAAATTATTTTATAAATTATTAATTAATATAATCTTTATATAAAAACTAAGGCATAATACTATAAACCCTATAGAAAACTATAGCTACTCTTATTAATAAAATAACTATAGGACTTAATTATTATAGACTTTATTATAAAATTACCCTTATTAGAAAAACTAGCTATTAGAAACTTCTATAATAGTATTTTTATTATTATAAATAAACTTATAAAATTTTCTTATTTTATACCCTATAGAGAATTAATAATAGCTAAAGAATTTATTTACCTTTTTTATTTTTATATCGCTAAGATATATAATATATTACTTAAGATTATTATAGATTAAGGATTATTATTTACTTTAAAATTCTAATAAGGCCTTATAGGATACTTAGGGATTAATTATAAGCTCTTTATAGTATATTATAAAGAGATAAATAAATAGATTAAATATATAAATTAAATACTAAAATAATACCTTTAATACTATATTAATTATAAATAAACTAATTAAATTAAAAAGTTATTAGCTATATAGCTAGCCTATAATATAGCTATAAATAAAAGCATAAATATTATACTAGCTTATATTAATTTTAGATTTACCCTAGATACCTATTAATAAACTAAAGATATAATTATTAACCTTAAAGTAATCCTTACTAATAATTAGCTATAAAACCTATATAAAGAAATAAAAATAAAACTTAAATTTATTTAAAATAAAATAATAAATTATATTAATAAAAAAAGAATTAAGGGATTAATCTTCTTAGAGGGAGATATAGTCTTACTCGCGATAAAAAATATTAAAATAAAACATTAAAATAAAAAACTTAACTATAAATATATTAGACTTTATAAGATTAAATAAAAAATCTTAAAATATAATTATAAATTAGACTTAACGTACATGATAAGCGAGTGCACCGGACAAGTGAGTGCACCAAAAATCCCTCAACCTACATCACTTCCATTTGATCAATTAATTCTCAACGACCAAACATGCCTCAATCA
>JBBEOF010005433.1:0-15348 GCA_037576055.1 Fusarium sp. M6JPR69
GTACATCGTCTGGCTCGAGAGATCAGGATTTCCTGCCGATAAGAGGCAGGTTGAGGAGGCAGCAAGGGAGATTCGAGCTCGGCGAGGCCTCGATAACGTCGACTTCAGCAAGCCAGCGCTCTCAACAAGTCAAGTCAAGTCAAGCCAGAGCTCTAGCTTGTCTTGACTTGTTAAGTTAGCGGTCTGACTTGACTTGACTTGGCTTGACTTGACTTGGCTTGACTTGACTTGGCTTGACTTGACTTGGCTTGACTTGACTTGGCTTGACTTGATATCTTGTCAGGCCTATTCAAGCCGTGTTAGTAAGCAGGCCGGCCATCGTGAGCTCAACGGCAGACTGGCATCTACGGATAAAACAGTCATCTAGAACAAGAGCCCGGCTTTAGATCAGGGGATTCCGCCGCCAAAACTTTACACAAGTGAGCATCTCCATCGTCAGATCTTGGAGAGAGTGTCGCTGCGTGCCAACCAAGAGCTTGGCGAGGCTGAAGACCCTCTCACACTCGCACGCCGTCGAAGGTATAGATAGGAGATCATACGCCATCCTAGCAAGCCGTGGAAAGTCCTTCTCTCTCTGCCGCCACCACTCGAAAGGATCCTCAACCTCCTCGTCTTCGTAGATAGGCTCTTCAAGATACTCTTTAACTTCGTCTCGGTTGGCCGGAGAGGGGCGTTGAGCGAGGTAGCTGTGCGCTCCGAGATGCGAAGACTTCGTCTTCTTCTGTATCGGGGTCGGTTGGGTGGGGAGCTTATTGTAGTCCCGGTCGAAGAACTGTTTAAAGCTGTCGACTATGCGGTTGGCTTGTTCACCCGGAAGGTATTCGCGAGTCCACTTATCCTTGAAGGCCGGATGTAGAATCATAGCCGTCCAGTACCGGTAGTTCATGGTTAGCGCTATCAATAACGCCTCTCTCTAACAGGCTATCGACCCATGTGTTGGTGTATTGAGCCCAGCTTTCAACTAGGGATAGAGGCACAAAGTATTGGAATAGCTGTAGCGGCCCCTGGGGCAGCTCTTTGACCTTGAGATCGCGCCTTTCTACAGCGAAAGGTTGAAAATTGAAGCCTCGGGTGTCAGAAGGGGGGAAAACGGGGCGCCAAGTGCTGTCGCACTCATGCTCGCGGCGGCTGTTAGCTTCATTGATAAAGCTACGGTCGTCATAGGCATTTATTGCCTCTGCAGGGATTGATTGCGGGCTCATTGACGGCTGCAGAATGATTCATATGATGATCTTAGTGAGAATCATTGATGATGCGTCTTAGGTTCCCCTCACGTACTGGTCATATGAGAGGGGTGGTGTGGGGCGAGGTACCTGACGGAGGCTTTCGACAATTGAAGGGATACGTTCCAGACAGCTTGTCAGGCTCCCAACGCTCTTGTCACAGCTTGGTTTACTACGAAAACAAGGGTATCAGGTCTGTTGCCACAAGCACGCTTCAAATTCGGCGAATCCAGTTAAATCGGCCGTGTCATAAAGCCCAGCGTTGATTGAAGCCATTAGGCTATCAACATCGGGCCAGCAGGAGGTCAGAGTTATTGGTCACTGGAGCCCAAGTCTCGCTGCAGACGCTGGATCGGTTTTTCCGTTCCCAAATCCGATTATCCAGGCAACAGCCCCTCGTTCAGTCATCTTGCATACTCTGCCTTTCTCGAGATACCTTGGTTCGCCCTGTTGGTACCCGCCATGGCAACTCTCTCCGACCGCCCGTCTCCCTCCATCATCGACCTGATCTCATCTTACAGCATTCTCTCAACTCTTGCGCCATAGTTGTCAACCCTCGATCTATTCCATCTGGGTCTGACCAGTCGGTCAGCTCACTCATACATACTTGCTTCGCCCGCCGTCTTCGAATGTCTCATACGGCAGTGCCTGTGTGATGGCCGTGGACTCGCCATACGCCAAGCAGCACATGGGCTCCCGCCTGACGGAGGTCGTACAATCCATAGAACCCATCTAACCGCTTGGATGCATGCGGACGAGGAAATTGAGGTTCGTCTCTACAACATCAAATGCGACGCGGCTGGAGCTTTGCCCTGCGTCAAATGTGGCATCAACATTTGTGAAGAATGCCGCATTCGTCCGCGGGCAGCACCAGCCATCTACTCGCCCAACCGCCGGCCGCATTTAAACGCGATCTGGAAGCTTGAGAACATCTATTGCCTTTGTCCAACCTGCGACGCCGCAACGGAGCAAGAGGTGGCCGGCAAGTTTCTCAATGAGCTATGTGACTGCGACAGATACACGCGATGGATCTGTCTCAAGTGCAAGAAGGAAGAGAACGCATTAACACAGGACTACTTCGACAAACATACTTTGATGGAATGGGACTGGGATCCTGAGTGGCGCTTTCGAGATCAAGACTCTGAAGATTCTCAACCTTCCGACTTTAACGATCCATTTGGCCCTTCCATGGTTGTCGTTGACCATCAGCATAATCGAGCGGTCTGTCCTCTACATTCTATACTTTGATCCTCGGGTAGTTAACCTGCTTTAATACAGTTCTGGTGCACCTGTGGCGCGACGCTGAAACAAGGTACAGTTCCCCGATGTACTTGGTGTAAAAGACGACATCGGCCACTCAAGGACTGGAGCAGAGAGTGGAGCGAGCTAGGGCGAAGGCTGCCCTTCTTCGACGACGTAAGTGACGCCTTTCCATGCGGTCCTGGGCCACGTTCTTACTATTATCATAGGATCCTGATTATCCGCGTTGGAGGACTGACGAAGATGGAAACTATCCAAATCCTTATCCAAGACTTGGATCTCACCGCCGGCTTCTCAAGAGGGAAGCGAGTGGGGTGTGTAGTACGGTGGTTGTTGATTGACTTGCGAGAACATCATACTACAATTGGTACCAGGTTTATAAGCCAGCAAGCACGGTTGATTCCTTTCTCAGCTAACTTGGGATGCTGCATACAGTGGCCGGGAAACTTGATTGCTCTCAAACTGTATCTCATCATTTAAGCTAAAGAATGAAAAATACACATCTTCAACAAGTACACGTTCCTTCGGTATCTATCGTGCAATACCGTTCGTGTCTGACTGGAGCCTTTGGCCGCTCCGGTCCTTTTCCCAAGTTAACACCCAGAAATCCACGGCAAAGCCCAGTCGCCGTGTCTTCCACCTCTTCCTCTGACGTGTTGTCGAATTTGTTGTTTGTCTCGTACAAAATCTCGAAAACTTCGCCTCCATCCTTCCCAGCATCACCAGGCTTGCCGTCTTCGCCAGCCAAGACGCGCACTCTGACGGCGTAGATCTCGAACTCGGTCCAGCTTCTGCAAAGATGGACGTCAATGATGCTTTTGTCATCTGGTCCATTGGCGGCAATGGCCCATTTCTGCTCCATTTCGGATGGTTGAAAGCCCTTGAGGACCTTTGTCATGTCTGCGCCAGAGAGGCGGGCTTGCCAGGGCATGCTTTTCGGCTTTTCGATAGGCCGCATATCGTTGATGGTGACTTTCTCTGGCATTTCCGGTGATTCATCGATCTCGTAATCCAAGTGCTCAATAGAGCGGCGATTTCTTATGCGTCGTATAAAGCGCGACATGATGGCTGTTGGATGGTGCGAGTGTTTGTGCAAGGAGAAACAAGACAAAGCCCAGTCCTGAGGCGGTAGCCTGCTTTATCATTTCAGCTGCGTGGCTTAGACTGACCGTTTGTCATCGCCGAGATGGCTCACAAAAACAAAGGCCCCCAATAGGAAGAGGAAGACTGCCGAGCGTCAGCATGAAATGGGGCTATGGGATGGGAGGGCTGAGCTTCAGAGGCTTTGCTCTTGGCTGACAAGTGGGTATGCCCTCACTCTCCAATTCCAGCTCACAATCTGATCTAGTTTGTCCAGAATCGGGCTGTGCATTGTTGCTTTCACACACTCAAGAGGGTAACCCAGGCTTTCTTGGGCAAGACCATGGCGAAACTACGGGTAATTATGTTTTACAATCTGTCAAATGCCTTTGAAGGCCTCCAAAGTAGACAAGTAACTTGGCCGAGGCATGGCAGCACTGAATTTCGACCTCTCTATTCAGTCGGGAGCGCATAGCTCAGCTTCAATAATCCCACTCGCCTAAACAAATCATTCATGTCTAGCGGTTAAATCAGAAGTAGCAAGTGTTGATGGCATGTTGCGTCCATAACTGCGCAACAAGTTGGCCAAACTCTCAAGAGTCACTGAGTTTCGAGTCATCTAGTCTTCACAATTCAAAGAAACTGCACGGAACAACACAGTCTTGACAACCCAGGAGAGAACTCGCAGCGTCTGAGTGAGTGTTCTGGACCCAATTTACAACTCCGGTCCCCGTCCAAGAGCGGGTCACCGGCCAACCATTCGGATGGCTTCCGTAGCTCAGTTGGTTAGAGCGTCGTAATAATACTTCAGTTTCTACTGTTATATCGGTAATGCGAAGGCCTCTGGTTCAAACCCAGGCGGGAGCAAGTCTCTCAGTGCCCTCTGATGGTTCTTTTTGCCGTTGTCGACTCGTGGTGGTCGTGGGAATGGTTGGTGATGGTGACCATGGTGTTGAGGCTTTGGGGCATCAATGCCGCTGTATTGAGGAAAAGTCAGAAGGGGAAGGAGCTATGGGGTCAGAGTGGCTTAACAACCACAACCTGCAGTTTCTTTGTATAAAACGCGTCCAACTTGGCTGAATTTGCTTCAATGCAGCTCCCCAACCTGAAGAGTTGCACAGTCAGGAAACAACAAGACAATAATAACAGGGCCAACTTCATAAGGACTGTACAACCGTACACATCAATTCAAGTTACCGGCATTATTAAGGCTGCTGTTTCGCACCTTACAAGAATGGCTTGGCCCTCTAGACAGCAGCATCTTTATCAGAAGAAATCACGATACTTGCCCACACTGAGTTCAACATCATTTTCGCTAGAAGGGTGGGATGGTCGTAAGCAATCCTCGAATGGCCTTTTCTCAGTACCTCCCTCTGACAACTGCCAGCAAGTCCAGGCGGTAGTGAGGCTAATCCGAGCCTTCTTGTTAATAGTTGTTTCGGCAGTCGCTCCTATACAGACTTTAAGACGACCTAGAAAGGCAGGAAACCAGGCCAGTTCTTTGATGCGATTTATCTCAATCCATTGTTGCTATTATCAATATCAATGGCTTCCCCAAACGAGGCCATCGGCCACGGCAGAAAAGGATACGTTTACCAGCACAAGACAGCATCAAAACGCCCAGGCTCATTAACGCACAAGATGACGCCAAATTTTAAGCCTTGCAAGGCAACTCGGTCGTGTAGAAAGGAAAGTTAGAGTAGGCAGGCATGTCCAACACACATTCAAAATGTAGACCGCAATGATAGGTGGTATCGAGCAGACGTCCTGAGAAGATAATTATGGTCCTTGTAATGGGAGGGAATCTATACCATGGGGTTATAGGTTTTCTATATTAACAACCTATGGCGGGATTCAAGAAATTGGCTATTAGACATGTCCAAAAAGCAGTCTTGTTCCAGATCTAATTAAAAAAAAAAAAAAAAAAAAAAAAAAAAAAACTCATCCACGCTGAATAGTCCTCACTGCGCGGCCATACTCCGGCCCCTACTAGACATGGAGTGAGTAAGCTTGTTTTTACAGAATAAACACTTATAGAGGTTATCCTCGATCCTATTCGACAGTCTGCCTTGCCAAGCAGCTCCGTCCACTTGATGAATATGTCAGTCCCAGGCTGGCATGATGCAAAGGGACAGTTCTTTCATCCCCTCTACAACTTCTAGCCATGGAAGCATGATCAAAGGTTGACAAGACATTTCGACTCCGTCCGATAGCGTCTGTTTCATAAAATAGACCGCAGATTGAGGCAACCAGGCCTGAACACACAATGCATCCGAGTTAGCCAACTCGGGTGCGGGGTTGGTACCACGGCGGACTTGAACCATGTGACTGGATCAGTCACGCTCTTGTCTGGCGTTTGCCAGAAATGGTTCGATGGCGAAGTGACGGCGCCAACCTTGTCTACCAGGTCATCGCGGCCCCGGCCGAGGGCACGAGATCCACGATTTGAACCGGAACATGATGAAACAGCCAGTAAGATATGCCTATCAAGCGCTGTGATATCGTAGAGAACATAAGTACAGTTTCACTCGACCGTACTTCGCTTGTTGATCGACCGCCACGGCTCAGCCCCTTAACAAAATGCCCGCAATAGGAACCAACGACCAATTCAGCGACCAATCCAGCGTCCCCCCGAGCGAGGGCGACGGTTCAACACCTGCTTTAGCCTGGCTGCCTGCCATGCTTCTGCCACTGCTGGTGATGATGGTCTTGGCCATCCTTCTTGCTTCCGGGTATGTATCCCCAACAGATGGTCTTATCCTATCCGCTAAGGAGAGCAGACTACGCGCACTCATGAGACGCTTCTGGCCTACCTCTGATGAATCTGCTGGCACCGTGAGTTCCGGGTCATCGGCCAATTTCAGCTCTGAAAACGGAGTTGTGCCGCGCCTAGATTCTGTTGCTCCGCCCAACTCTTGCAGGAGGATGAGGGAGCAGCTAGCAGCCAGGGGAAAACTTCCTCCTTGGGCGACCTTGAGCTCGCTCGCAGTCTGGTACGCTCCTTGGTTGATGACCTCCCGCCGTGACATGGACTGACTGGCCCGTACAGCGCCATCTGCTTGGAGAATATCAAAGATGCTGACATAGTTCGCCATCTACCCTGTGACCACAATTTCCATTCAGCCTGTATTTCCCAGTGGTTCATTAGGAGACACGACACCTGCCCCCTATGCTCAATCCACTTCATGCCACCGCCGCCTGCGCGTCGCAGGCCGGCGCAAGAATGAGTGGTTCGCTAGATCTATATGGGCAGGTGAGTGTTGGGATTCGATAGGTCTGTCTAGACTCGGAGGTCGGCTATGTTTAGAATTAGTTCGTAGTTGATAACAGACGTGACTGTTTCCTCCTTGACCGCTATTGTTGTGCCCCATAGCTCGGCAACCCAGTATTGGGGAGAACAATATTGATCCTCGTCTTGGCCCAAACGGCGTCGAATGCAAGGTAGCGGCCCAGTTGAGACGCCCATACCGTGCCTTTTCTTTTCATGTCACTGACTCCAAGGTTTGGTCAGTTGGAGAAAGCCAGGCTGATACTGTACTACAAGTTATCCCCATGTCGTCGTCGACTCGGTATAGGAGCCTTGCACCAAGTCGACTCTGGGGCCAATGTTGACGGACAACGACACAGAAAAATGAGCTCTTCCCTCACAATTAGGGAGCCTCAACGAGTATTGACCCCACGCCGAAGTTATCTCCGGACAGCGGAAGTTCGAGGTGATTCAAAGTAACACCCGGCACTCAGGGGTTGCGCAGACTCCAGGGGCCTGACGCCTTCGTCAACAGATCACAGGCACCTTGCCGTCCAGGCGAGCACCGTACCAAAGAGACGTACTATGCTGGATACAGCAAGCCAAACGCAGCGCACGTAAGTTCGGGCGAATGAGACTACAGTAGCAGTAGGCGGCTGCCTCGCTACCGTACAGTGCAGTACAGTCCAGAACTGTACTGGAGTTAGGGTCTTCGCAACATTTCAAGGCTCGGGGGTACCTCGCTGGTGATGGAAAGAAAATTCCGTGGGAGCAGCCACAATGTTTTGTTTTCGGCTATGCAGTTACCGTATGCGTAGTTCAATACGACGCGGCCAGACCAGACACGTCATGATGATCTGCCTCCAAGGTGGTTGGCACATACAGTAGGTTGGAGCTAACAAGTGTCCAGAAGGCTTCGTTACCGTGATGAAATGTTGACAGTGATCGATCGTGTTAATCATATGATACCTGGCATGCCCGAGCTGTTTGAGTATTCAGTGGCATGTGACTATCACAATATGTAGCTACTTACTATGCCGACACTCGTCTCCCGTTATTAGCACGCATCACTTGATCCTCGGATCCGGCTATCCGACTACCGCAAAGCTTGATTTCCGCACTCGTACAATGGCCGAGCTAGATATTCCCACCGAGCAGTGGGCTCAGGTTGTTGAGGCCCCTGGAGGATGTAAGCATCTCACCACTGCTGTCCGAGTGGTTGCTGGCCTGCGCGTATCACAGCTGTCACATACAAGAGAGTCCCTGTGCGCGCACCTGGCCCTGATGAGGTCCTGGTCAACGTCAAGTTTTCCGGTGTGTGTCACACAGACTTGCACGCCATGATGGGCGATTGGCCGCTGGAGAGGAAGATGTCTCTCATCGGCGGCCACGAGGGCGCGGGGATCGTCGTCGCCAAGGGTGGGCTCGTCTCCAACATCAATATTGGTGACCGCGTCGGCATCAAGTGGCTCAACGGGTCCTGTCTCAACTGTGAATTTTGTCTGCAAGGAGACGAGCCGCTCTGTCCCGAGGCACTCCTCTCTGGCTATACCGTCGACGGCACTTTTCAGCAATACGGCATAGCCAAGGCTGCGCACGTCACCCGAATCCCCCCGAGTGTAACTTGGAGGAGGCCGCCCCGATACTCTGCGCCGGTCTTACCGTGCACAAGGGCCTCAAGGAGGCTGGCCTCCGCCCGGGGCAGTATGTGGCTGTAGTCGGCGCAGGCGGCGGACTTGGATGCTTTGCTCTGCAGTTCGCCAAGGCCATGGGCATCCACAGCATCGCTGTCGACACGGGAGAGGACAAGCTCAACGTCTGCAGAAGCCTGGGCGCAATGGCGACTGTCGACTTCAAGGCTTCATCCGACGTCGCGCGCGACGTGAGGGCAGCTGTCCCCGGGGGCAGGGGCCTCACGCTGTCCTCGTGCTCGCAGTCCACGAAAAGCCGTTCCAAGAGGCGTACAACTATGTCAGGTCCCACGGCAGCGTTGTTTGCATGGGAATGCCCGCCAAGAGTCTCCTGAAAGCGCCGAAATTCGACACTGTTGTGCGAATGGTCAATATCAAGGGGAGCTACGTCGGCAACCGACAGGATGCAGCCGAGGCCATCGAGTTCTTTCGGCTCGGGCTGATCAAGGCGCCACACAAGCTTGTGGGCTTGTGTCAGCTCCAGGAGGTCTACGATATGATGCTGAAGGACGAGGTCGTAGGTCGGTAGATGGTTGACACAAGCCGATGAGCATGCCGGTGCTGGGTCTCTGGAGACAATTCTAGGTTGCTGCTGAAGCTAGGTATGGTATCTATCAATGTTAGGTCATTTGTAGTTGCGAATAGTGAATTCGATATGAACATGGATCATGACGGTTATGTGGGCTCTGCAGTGAGAATGTGCACCGATGTTTGCAAAGCCATGGGGTTGATTAGTTTCTTGAGCCGTAAGCATCGCGGGCATGACAAGACTCACAATGATGCAACAAATCAACATGGAATTATTTAATATGAACGCCATTATAAACTACACAACTAAGCTGCATTCTCCCAGACCCAACCCCAATGGCCAGCCATAATACACAGACTTGTCCATCAATCCTTGGCCGGGGGCCGGGCATTGGACGCCGCGACAAAGTGGCCCCAGGTGATTAGCTCCCTGCTGCAATCATCCTGATGGAGATTGCACTCGATGAGGACCGGTCCGTCGGTATGCGCCTTTGCTCTCTCGAGAGCGCGAGACAACTCCTCGACGGTCTGGGCTTTAAGGCCAAGGGCACGCCCTCCGCCCTCGCTGGAGTTGAACACCTGCATCATGTGCGCATAGTCCCAGTTCTGGAGCCGGTTGTACAGCCCGTCGTGGATCTCAACCTCGATCGTGTAGCCTCGGTTGTTCATCAGAAGCATGATGATGGGCACGCGGAATCGCACCATCTGCGAAATCTCTTGGACCGTCATCTGGAAGGCGCCGTCGCCGACCATGACCACGACTCTCCTTTCGGGCTTCGCCAGGGCGTAGCCGAATGAGGCGGGAATGGTCCAGCCGATGTGGCCCCATTGCATCTCGATCTCAAAGTCTGCCCCTGTCGGGAGGCGCAGCTGGATGCCGTTGAACCACGAGTCGCCCGTGTCGGCAAAGACTGTCGTCTCCGATGTCAGAAGCGTCTGAGTCTGCTTCTCCAGCTCCCTCCTGGTGAGGTTGCCATGCCCGTTGGACCGGTACGTCAAGGGTGAATCAGGGCGCAGCCGGTTGTACTCGACCATGGTGCAGTCGTTCCAGCCGACTGTCTCAGCCAGCCTGGACAGGAAATCGCACATTCTGACACGGCTGAAGTAGGACGCCGGATCCGTCGTGGCCACACTGTCGATGTCGGCAATCAGCTGCGGGACGCTGGGCAGAGCCGTCCATCCGACGGTGCTGTAGTCGGTGAAGACGGTGCCGACACAGATGAGCACGTCGGCCCAGTTGACGATGGCGTCGGCTGCGAGCGTGCTGACCTGGCCCCAGAAGGCGCCCGCGAACTGGGGATGGTCCTCGGGGAACGAGCCCTTTGCCGCAGGCTGGACGACGACGGCGCACCCGATGACCTCTGCCAGGCGGAGGAGCTCCTTCTCGGCGCAGGACCTTCGCACCTTGGGTCCAACAAGGATGACAGGCTTCTTTACTGTGGCCAGGTGCTCGGATGCCTTGGCTACAGCGGCATCCACAGTCGGTCCGTCACTCGGCGTCGGCTCAAGGACGGCGCTGACAGGGCCGACCCGGGCGCACGGCTCCCCGGAGAGGTTTGTGGGCAGCTCGAGATAGGCCGGCTTCCGCTTCAAGAGCGCCATCCGGATGGTGCGGTCGATGGCCTCGGGTGCCTGAGCAGCAGTGCGCACGGCTATGGCACTGCAGGTGATGGCCTTGGCCATTTCCAGCTGGTAGCTCACATCGTACTCCCCCAGTGTGTGGTGTTGGGCGCTCCGCTGACGAAGATGACGGGCAGGTTCTCTGCATAGGCGCTCCCGATGCCATTGAAGGCCGAGAAGGCACCTACGCTGTATGTGACAATGCATGCAGCGGCTCCTTGGGCGCGGGCATAGCCCTCGGCTGCCAGAGAGCAGTTGAGCTCGTTTGCGCAGCCAACTTCGGTCAGGAGCGGGTGCGCATCCAGCTTGTCGAGGAGGATGAGGTTGTAGTCCCCAGGCACGATGAAGTGATGGCGGATGCCGATCTGTGCAAGCCTCTCGGCGAGGTAGTCGCCTACTGTAAACGAGGTCATGGCGTGCGCGAGTGAAGCATTCACTGGTAGCGACACGGTTGCTAGGAGATTGAATCCAGGGCGTCTGCCTGGGATGAGGAACGGATGGCATGGCCCTCATTCATGTCGGATAGGAGAAGCCTAGTTATGGCTTGATTCCATGGGTGAAGCGAGGCTGGTAATGAAGGCATACAGCCTTGAGTATACAACCGCCGATTGCACACTGGCAAGTGTGGCTGTTGGAGTAACGACCCAAAGTCTAACTACTGACCAAGAAGTATGACCAAGGATTGCATGGCTATGATGCCGGTGCTGACGGCTGAAAGCCTCACCACCTCCTCATGGCCTAGCACACGAGATTAAGGGTGTTGCCATCGTCTGTGGCAGGAGAAGGTGCAACATGTCATGAAGCACAGAGGCTGAGGCATGATATGATCAACCCCCGAAATTCAATGCAGACGTGGCGGAGTGGAAAGTTTAGAGTCGACGTCGGCGAGCGCCTATTGGCGAGCAGAGCTGACCCAAGTTAAGGTTACAACCTCCGTCTTGGCCTCGACCCGACGGGCGGACGGCCCCAACCTTGGGTGGTATCACACGCCGCCATTGTCAGCCGCGAGTTGGGTATCCCGGCCATAGTAGGTACCGGCAATGCCACCTACGTGCTGCACACGGGCCAGGACGTGACGGCGTAGTGCGCCGAGGGGGACACGGGTTTCGTGTACGAGGGCATTCGGACATTGTCACCCAGACGGTCGACCTGACTGGCCTCCCCCAGGTGCGCACCAAGATCATGCTCAATCTCGCCAATCCAGGCGCTGCGTACCGCTGGTGGCGTCTCCTGACTGACGGCATCGGTCTCGCTCGTATACCCTTTTTGCCCAACACGTACAGTAGACCTAACTGAGCGATGGTCTGGATCCGATATTAACAAATGATTTTTTAGCCTTACAATCGAGGACATCACGACGGATAGCATCGCGGATGATTCAGGTGGCTAGCGACAAGGATTTCGACGATCTCCTTAGTTGCCACTCGACAAAAACTGTCGGAGAGACCCGGTCTGCATTCCGTACCAACTTCACTCGCTCAGCGAGCTTCTTGTCAATGCGGGACTTAGTAAACAAACTATTTGCAAAACCACATCGAGACAGCACCCAACTTCCACCAAACTCTGAAACCCTGAGAGGTCATCGCCCGCAGCCATCACCAGCCCCGCACATGGCAGCGACCGTTTACTGACCAGCAGAAACCTCTCATCTCTCATCTCTCATTCTCTCCTTCATTTTTCCTATCATTTATCCTCCTCGTCTCCATTTCACCTCCAGGACCTTCCCATTGGCTAACCAAATCCTACCTTTACAACCTTGATTTGGGGGGGAATAACGACGTGCGATAAGATGGTGTTCAGTGGCCTCCGAAGCCGATCCTCTCATAACAGCGATACAGATCGCAAGCTCATTCATATAATTATTCGCTCAGATCTTAACATTCTCACCCATAAGCCCACACCATGGATAACTACCAGAAGTTAGAGAAGATTGGCCAAGGTAGGTCTAACCCAAGCCTAGGGCCCTGGCCACGATTTATGCAGCCATCTTATTTTCCAATATATCCCCCTTTAATTACCGGACTAATTAAATCTATCAGGTACCTGCGGTGCTATCTATAAGGCTCGCGACCTTGCTAATGGGGGACGAATTGTCGCGTTGAAGAAAATCCGTCTCGAAGCCGAGAACGAGGGTGTACCGAGCACTTCCATCCGGGAGATTTCTCTCCTCAAGGAACTGCAACACCCCAACATCTTGCGTCTTCTGAACATTGTTCACGCCGATTGTCACAAGCTTTACCTCGTTTTCGAATTCCTTGATGTCGACCTGAAAAGGTACATGGAGGCCTTACCGGTCAGTGATGGTGGACGAGGCAAGGCGCTTCCTGAGGGATCATCGGCATACCTCATGCAACTAGGCATGAACGACATGGTGATGAGAAAGTTCATGTACCAGCTCTGTGCTGGTGTTAAATACTGCCACTCCCACCGTATCTTGCACCGAGATCTGAAGCCCGCCAATCTCCTCATCGACAAGGAAGGAAATCTCAAGTTAGCCGATTTTGGACTGGCACGAGCTTTTGGTGTGCCTCTGCGCCCATACACTCATGATGTCGCGACGCTTTGGTACCGAGCACCTGAGCTTTTACTGGGTGGAAGACAATACTCGACGGGTGTTGATATGTGGTCTGTCGGCTGTATCTTTGCAGAGATGTGCGCTCGAAAGCCGCTGTTTCCTGGTGACTCTGAGATTGACGAGATTTTTAAAATCTTCCGGTGAGTTATAGCCTTCGCCTATGCTGTGGGTGAGAAGTCTGACCTTGATGCTCTAGCACACTGGGCACTCCTACGGAAGACGTCTGGCCTGGCGTTACCTCGTACCGGGATTTCAAGTCCTCGTTTCCTAAGTGGCAACGTAACTACGACCAGGCTCTCTGCAATAACCTCAACAAAGCAGGCCTCGAACTTCTCGATATGACGCTGATCTACGATCCGGCTAGACGTATTTCGGCTAAACAGGCCTGCAACCACCGTTACTTTGAGGGCTTCCTTGCATAGTCGGGCCACCTGAAAATTACTACAAGAAGGGGAACTGTCACATAGGTATTACCACTAGGCTCGTGCGACTGGATATGAAACACGGACCATACTTTGGGGTTGTAAATCTGGTTCCACATACTTCTCACCTGACTCTCTTCTGCTCAACTCTCGCCTGACCCTGTATGAGTTTAGCATCATATCCTCGGCAGCTGAAGCATGGTCTGTCAACAAGAGGCTACTTTAAGTTTGCCATAATCTTGATTGCTAGTATATCGAATTCTCCTTATTAACGCGCAGTCTCCCCGTTTCCATTGCAAATTTAATCTCCGAGATGCCAATTTTCCGCTATCACAAGGGATAAGCAAAGGAATGGAGGCAACAGCATATCCGAGGGATGCATTTCAATATGCCTCACTTACATCGCCACTCGCAACATAAAAACTAAGACTAGCAACATCATTAGATAGAAGAAATAAGTCCTTCCCCATCCACATCGTCCCAGAAAGCTTAGTGCGGCATCCGCCGTCTGATGCCGTCTTTTTCCTGGGAAGAATGAGAGGCTTCCCATCTTGCTCTGTCCGATTCTTCGCATGCCTTTGCGCTGTGTATCCCATTTTTTGCATCGTAAAAGAAATTGCTCGATCGTTTCGGCCGTTTGTCCACCACAAACACACACGTGCGGCTTCACTGCGCCTATTTTAGAGAGGTAGCTGTTGCTGCTTTGCCATCCCTGCGCGAAGCTGCGAGAGGACCTCTGCTTCACACTTCATTCCGTCAACGCGTCCTGGATTTGCTGCACCGGCCCACGGCTCTAACCTTTCTTGGATAGGGTCGTATTCGTCAGCTCCAGTAGGGTTTTGCTCACAATCTGTTCTAGAAGGAGAATATCGACGCCTAGTAACGCCGCTTTTGATGAAAGGAGCTCAGGCACGCCTCGGGTGCAGCTTAGCTGGTCCTCGCCTTTAGGTCTGGCGGCCCATCCGAATTTGGTCTAGTTGTCGGAATGTTAACATCAAAGCGTCTGCTTGTGGCTGTTGGCGATGAGTAAAGGTTCAAGTTGTGTGTGTCAGTGAGGGAGCATAGCTCAGTACATAGTATCCCAGTCACTAGTTAGAGGGTCAGACAATCTTAAATATACGTTCCCAACACTTAGAGACCCAGGAACAGTAGCAGTTACAGCTCGAGATCACGGAGAAATACTTTGAGCAGACAATTGCGGCCATTCTGCAGGTTAACTAGGAATGTCACTTTCCGTTGACAGTGAAACATCTACTGGACTGCCACTGTTCTCGACGGTCGAGAAGCAACCGAGGCAAACACCAGGGGCAAGCGACGTGTGAGCCATTTCATCTGCCGTAGAACAAAGCTTGCGGGGCCCATATCCTTGAGACGAAAAATAATCCTACCAGAGTAGAATTCGACGATCTGTAGTGCGTAGATAGCAAACAACCAATGCGACATGCCCACGTAGTTAGCTTCCTTAAGTCAACTCTGCCGCACTTCAAGTTTGCCACACAAACATCGAGCCCCATTCAATGATCAATTATAGCCATGCAGGATCTTGTGTCCTCAGGAGTCAACTTGCAGCCGCCTAGGTCTGCGTTTGATTTCCTTCTTCCTCAGCCGCATCCTCCCAGTTATTTACTACTCGTTCAACTGCAGTTTCAATATCTTCAGCTCCATCGAGCATATCCAGCCAGGATCTCCGCACCGTGTTATG
>JBBEOF010005434.1:0-15294 GCA_037576055.1 Fusarium sp. M6JPR69
ACCTGTGAATTGACTCCGTCCCCGAGGACTTGCTTGATCGCCGAGAGTAGCCCTTCGCCGACAATCGGATACTGGTCCGCAGTGACTCCCAGGCTCGCATGTTTATGTCCAATCCGAGAAATGGCTGTCTTCATGGCGTCGGGGTTCTCGATGTTGACGGCGTATGCCCATACGGCGTGCGCAAGGGCGGCTGGCTGCTCGCCTGTGTCCTGATGGGCCGTGTTAAAGATGTTCCTGAGCTCCGGGTGTTTGTCGAGCAGTTGGCGATAGAAGAGCGTCGTAATTTCGACTCCATGTTCTTCCAGTGCGGGGATGGTCGATTTGACGATTTTGATCTGCTTCGGAGTCAGTACGGTCGAGGCATACGTTCTTCGATGCAACTGAAACAGCGCCTCGCGTCCGGCACGCCAGATGATTGTCCGAGCCAGCATATTCAATGATTTCGAACTGATTGCAATGGCGATTGATTCTTTCCTTCCAAGGTCATCGGAGGCTGCCGCGGGAAGATATGTGTAGAGGTGGCACGGCGTCCGGAGAGGTCCAATCGACTGTCACATGATGGAAGCATAATTTTGTGCGTTACACATGTATGACTTCACTGCCTTCAACTCCGACATGGCTTGTGCCGGCGGCCCACTTTATTGTTTTCATTGTCGAGCACAGCGGGTGGAATATTAATTTTGTAAAAATGACCATTGGTTCCTCGTCGTCCGTTGCCTGGGCACAAAGAAACCCAAGAGCAAAATTGTCATACGGTAGTTCCTTAACCTTTCAATAAATTTCAAGGCTGAGCCGAATTGAAAGGATTTGGAGGGTCGATTCGAGAGAAAATCAATTTCGTAACCTTGTGCTTATCCTTCTCTGATCGCGCAAACGTCCCTAACCTGAACAAGTCTTCGCCAACCAAGGCATTGGGTTATTGTTGCAGCAGTGCGACTGAGACTTCTGCCTGAGGCTTTGCCTTGGCATGCTTTACTGCCATTATAAAAAAAAACGGCCTGAATAGTTTTGGTGGGAGGGCTGACATAATGTCGATATCTGATTAGAGAAAACGCATGGAGCTGGAGGTTACCGAGAGATTGACGAGAAGCTTTCCCCGCTTTCCGATAACCAGATTATCCAGCCTACTGATAGGCCGACTGCCGATTCGTGGGGCTATAAAGTTTGCCGCCCTCGATGTCCTCTCCAGATGGGCAGCTTCCCCCGACCAAGTCTGCAGATCCCGAACTCCCTCAATCCCTTGTTTTATCTAACAACATGCCAACTCTACAAGAACGTATTCAACCTGCCTTAGCCGCGAGGAGCTCCTCCTTAGAGCCAAGCGCTCTTCTGAAGCCCGAGGATCTAGCGTCTCTGCCACTGAACGTCCTTCCCGTCCCTCGATCATGTGGGCTTCTCACAGACCTGGAACTTGACTTGACTGAGAACCACGATGCCACGGATCTACTGCAGATGCTGGCCAAGCAACAAGTTACCGCTCGGGGACTTCTTACTGCGTTCAGGAAGCGGGCTACGATTGCACAGCAATGTGTAAGTCATCTTGGACCAGCCCTCCTTGGTACTATCACGCTGCAGCGCAAGCAGCTTGGCAGATTTCTCATCAAGCGTTACACAGACAAACTGCTTGACTGAACTAGTCTCTCAAGCAGTCGATGATGCAAAAGCTTGCGACGAATATCTCGCCCGAACAGGCCAGACTATGGGCCCCCTTCATGGCCTCCCCATTTCCGTCAAGGAGCAAATCGCCGTCTCTGGCCTCTGCACGAACGCTGGCTTTGTAGCATGGGTGGAAAATCTCAGCGCGGAAGACGCCAATGTCGTCCAAAGTCTCAAGAGATTAGGTGCTGTTGTTTTTGCTCGTACGAATCAGTCCCGGTCTCTGATGCATCTTGAGACGTCTAATAACATCTACGGTGCGACGGTTAATCCCATGAATCGGAAGCTCACAGCTGGTGGCAGCACAGGCGGAGAGGCAGCTCTGATGGCCATGAAGGGATCACCTCTTGGTGTTGGGGGAGATATCGGAGGCTCGATTCGAGTCCCGGCAGCTTTGAACGGCGTAAGTTCTCCATGCTTGAGGTGAATCATTGTCCGGCAATGAGGGTTCTGACACTTTGACAGATTTACGGCCTTCTACCCAGCCCTGGTCGGATCAGTGGCGAAGGAGTCATGATTCCTACATCTGGATGTGATTCTATTGTAGGCACTCTGGGCCCATTCGCCAGGTCTCTACGCGATCTCGAACTCTTCTGCAAAGCATACTCTTCGTCATCCCCGTGGATTGAGGACATCTTTCTTGTTCCCAGTGATATCTTGAGTCCAGCCATCGGCCGGCAACTTGACCCATCCGCATCTTTACGCGTCGGCATTCTATTAGACGACGGCGTTGTCTCTCCCCTGCCGCCCATACGACGAGTCCTGGACAAGGTGAGGTCCCGCCTGAGGTGCAAAGCCTCCGTGCAAGTGAAGACTTTCACGCCATGGGACCACGCCAAAGCCTGGAGGATCATTGCCTCGAACTACTTTGAGGACGCTAGCGCTGACATCCGCAAAACCTGCCACGCAGGGTCTGAACCACTGGAACACTTCACGGAGTGGATTCTAAATGAGTGCGAGATCAATGCCTCTCAAGCTGGTTCAACACTGCAAACACGAAGGGCAACACGTGACGCTTTCAGACGGCTATACGCCGCGCACTGGAGGAGGGCCGACGTTGATGTTGTCATCTCGCCAGTGACTCCGAGCACCGCGCCCCCGCTGGGCACGAGCAAGTATTGGGGTTACTCGGCGATTTGGAACTTACTGCAGTATACGGCTGTTCCTATACCGGCTGCAGCTCTTGTGGGTGAGAGGAACGGCGCTCAGGATCTGGCTAAGGAAGTGTATGAGCCGAAGAATGAGACTGAGGCACAGATATATCGCCAGTACTCAGCTGCGACATCAGAGGGGATGCCGGTTGGGATCCAGGTGGTTGCTCCGCGATTACATGAGAGCCTTTTGATGGCGGCAGCTCGGATTATAGAGGAGGCTTTGAAGAGATGAATTCGACGTCATGAGAAAAAGATTGAGCCACATCCAGGCAAAAGTCCGTAGCAATTCGCATTCCACGCCGCCTTCATGCTAACACGCTATATATGAACGAGCTCAACATGTTTGAGCGAGGACGACTAGGTGGCAGAAGCACTTGTTTTTAGTTGCAAGCCAGCGTAGATGGCAACCGGGTCTGAACCTCCTTATCTATAGTTCTCTATATCCTTTTCTTTACTAGATAACCTAGGCCGGGCCATTGGTTGTTCTGCCTTGCAGATACATACATCATAGGTTCTTCTGATGACTCAAATCCCTACCTGTCCGTCTTGCGTTGTTGAAGCAGAGAGTGTTATTACTTATTCTACTAACTATTAGATTCCCACTTTTGGTGACTGCCCCGGCGTTCATCAAATCGTTGAAGCTCCGTTTACGACATAAAATCCCCCCAGCTTCCCTTGCATTAAGAGTAGCCGTACGATGCATCTGGAGAGGCCATGCCCAGTGAGGTAAAACTTACACCTACAGACCTCTCCACCAAGATTGGTCATGTCAACCATCTGATAAAAAGTGCTTTATTCTCCATTTAATCATCAGTGTATCTGACCTTGATATATAAGTCTCTTGAGTCAGTGCTCGCAGTTTGAAAACCATATATCCGGAAAGCTTTGAAGGGCCTGGGGCACTCCCTCGACCGAAGTGAGAGACAGTCCTAGACGGATTACAGCAAGTCTTGCCTCTGCCCCTACCCGAGAAAATCGCACCCATGCTGGTTTTCAGTTTAAGCAGAGGCCTTTGGCCGGCTACAATATTGATATAGGATCATTGCCTGTGGAGTTCGTGGCTCAGACCTTTAGACGGCGACCGGAGGTTGAGGAAACAAGAGATGGCCGGGTATTCCAGGTCATGATATTTTAATACCTTGCCCCGGTGCCCTTGACCATTCATAGTTTTTTCTTTTTTTTCCTTCAAGAAATCACTAGTCATTTCGTTCACATTGGAAGCCAACTCACCAGCATCAAGGTCGGCTAGCGTGTTGGCGTGGGTGCCGGTATATCGGCTTGACTGGACTGCGATGGTTGTATCAACGACAACAAGACATACGGCAAACAGCAGATGGGTATTTAAACATGCACTTATCCTGGTAATCCTCTCTTGCTATTGCCTTCGGGTTAAATATTTACAGCTCAGCTTTCCTTGACGGCACTATGGCACAGGGAGGATACTCTCCCCTGTCGTTAACCCAAATTTTCCTAGACTCTGTGCTTCACTCCCGGTTTGCTACCTGGTTCGTCATATGCGCCTTGTCGCACTTTCGGACTAACCACTCCAGCTCTCTTGCTTGGTCTGCCGGCAACAAGCTTCTCAAACCCGCCTCAGACAGAAACTCCTGGTCAGCGTATTCGAACCCTGGCACGACAGTTTCGGAGATCAGCAGTCCCTCGCTCTCGCCATCCTCGGCATCAAGCAGGTAACTGGCCTGCCAGACACCTCCTTCAATAACCCATTGGAGCCGTTCGCCCTTCTCAATGTTGTGTCCAACGATATATGTCTCAACATGTCCATCGGGGCTGATGAGCACGTACCGGCCGCGGCCCAGATGAAGCGAATGGATAATCCGGCTGCGGTTACGGTGGAAGTGACACTGTGGGCGGTTGGGTGTGAGATAGTAGTAAATGGTGGTCGAAAGCCTGCGGATCAGCGGTCCGAAGTCGGAACGGAGACCACCCGTCAGGCAGAGAGTCTCCTCGGATAGGGGTTCAGGAGGATAGGGCGAGGAAACGGAAGCGACGGAAACGTCGGTTTCTTTAAAGTAGCCACCTTCAATGTGTGGTTCCAAGCCGAGGGTCTCGATGAGCGATGTCACGGAGGGGCTTTCGTTTTGCGAAGTTGGGATAAAGCAAAGCTCGCTGATGCCCAGGTCGGGCTTGTTGCGATGGGACTCGCTCATACTGTAGACGACTTCCCAGGGGCCCGTGAGAATAAGGGCCAAGAGAAGTGGAGATAATAAGCGAGGATCACAAATGTTTTTATACTGCTATATATAGACGTAGATAAGCGATAAGATATCAAACAGGTTGAAGGCTAGACATTCACCTTGGAGCAGTCCAACTTACCAAAGATTAAAAAAATGAGAGATAGGAACCCAGCGGGGCACTTGGAACTGTTGTTACCCGAGTATGGCTTCAGTGGCTGGTTTGCACCCCACCCGAAGGTCTGGTCAAACCCTGTCCCACCCGCCAACCAATGTATACCATTACGAGCGAACCCAGCGGCCTGATGACTCTTATAACACAGTATGTATTGGAATGGTGTTTCCTGCATAGTGGCCGAGACGAATGCTATTTTCCACGTCTTTCTTCCCTTATCTGTTCCCTCGGCTGTCGATCACGTATTAAACCCAGGCCCCGTAGCACTTACGTATCTTAATCAATGTTTCCCCCAGGATTCTTGCTGACACATAAGTTGAACAATCCCGGCAATTATGAAGCATTTTTCATTGGAAGGATATGTTCTCATCTTCGCGCTCGGCGCGGGCCTGCTGTACCCCTAAATGATCCAATTAGCTTTGCAAGCACAAGGGCATTCTCCCCTCGATTGTGTTAAGGCTCCAGAAGGTATTCCGTCCCACATCACCCCTGTCACATGATAGGTACATGCGGGGAACCTGACGACAATAAAAAGAGGCATCAATCAAGGTGGGGATGTAAGCAGTGTGATGTCGCGATTTGTAACTCAAAATATTGTTGGGACTTCTATCACGGGTTAATATAGGCAGGAAATAATGTACCATTCATCTTGTGCAATTTCATTGGTCAGAAGTCCCTGTAGTGACCCAACTGGAGCCTTAACACAGTCGAGGGGATAGACAAACCTTATCAACGATGTTTAGTGTTGCCAGTTGACTGCCCACGACCGCCACCCGGAGAGCCGGCGGTGCAGCTAGCGGCGTGGGTGTCGCTGGGGCGCAGGACGTACGCAAGTTTGGCAGCCGTGGATATCCGCGAGGACTGGAACTGGTTCCGTCAGGCGTGCATTCAAGTATGGACACTGCGCTAGAGAAGGAGATGGCGCAGGTGTCATTACGGTGTCGTCCTGGCCGCTGGGCCGCTTACATGTGCCTAATCCAGCTTAATCATCAAGCCAGCACAACCCCGACTCTACCCCTTCGCTCGTCACCCTCGTCAGCTTTAACTCTTGGCTGCTCACCCTTCATCGCCATCTGTCGAGTGTGGCGTCGTCTGGGATTTTATCGATTGGGGAACCATTATGCTTAGCTCGACAACCTTCGCTTCCCTCCGTCGACATTATTCAGGTTCGCAACTGCAAATGATCTGATTAAGATGCCGTCTTTCAGCCTGGTAGTCGACATCTGGGGGATGCACGATTACAACGCCAATACGTATGCCTTATTGTCGACGTCGTTCGATAATTGCGCTACCTGTCCGTACTAGAACTGGTCGTGACTTCTCCCCGCTGTATAATATGTACATCAGTTGAGATTCCGGGATAGTAAATCCTGGAGGGCGGGCAACGTAATGGCCACACTCACCCTGCGACAGGGCCTGCCTGTGGTGTTCTACCATACCTCCTCGTTCATATCACTTCCCTGATCCTCGCATCCGGTCAGAGTTCTTTTGCCTCACCCCTCGCCCCCGTCTTAGCCTGTTCTGGACCCTTTAACTACTGGCACTCCACTATCGTGTCCTCTTATGCCTCTTGAGATCTACAAACCTTCCACCCATCGCCCTGCCTCTCCCACTTCAGGGTCCTTTTGCGATCCTACGGTGCCTGGCATTCAGTGCCATATCTACCCACCATCCCCTCTGCTTGTCATGCTGTCGTAATTAATCCGATAGCTACTGCGACTCGCCCAACTTATTACAGCTCTACTACCTCATACCATCCTCGCTTATATCGATTCTTCCTTGATCATACAACTCCAGCACAATGAACATGAAGGGTCAAAAACGACACCAGATGATCGAGGAGGGTCGAGTTTAGATCCGCCGAGCATGTTGTGATGCCAACAACAGCTCCAATAGGCGGAAGAGCCACTATCCTTAGTTCTTGTTACATTACCTGTAGCGTTCTAGTTGTGAAAGTTACGAATTGAATCTTGTCTTTAAAACGGAATATAACAACAATCTGCTCAAACCCAGTTATACTCTATCCCTTTTATTCCTTCTATATCTCAAACCATCCATTTACGGTCCATCAATACCATAACCAACACCTGCAGCAACGTCTGCAATGAGAAGAGATTCTAGTGATCCGTAGGGGGCGGGATAATGGCCGGCTTCAGTAAACACATATTTGACATATCCGAAGAAGCACAATAAAAGCTGTAGTTGCAGTCTAAGTGATTAGCGCAGTATAGATGTGACCGGAAACGAAGCATGGAAGTAAAGGGATCAACCCACCTTTCGAGTTTTCATTGATGTTAGTAGGATGTGGAATGTGATGTACTAGCTTACGAAACAGGCTACTTGGGGGTCTCAAACTCAGGTATGAAGGGCAGGGGGTGGTCGATTTTGAGAACCCCCAAGTAGTCCCATTGTAAATGCAGATATCCATGGACGAGGCCAGTTGGAACGCTCAAGCTAGAGTTCAAAGTCTATTTTGACTTTTCGAGCGCATCAAAATCGCGACATCGGGGAGCAGGAGGGGGAGAAATCAGAACACCCCATCACACCCTCATTATTTCTACGAACAACGACACCCTCTCTCAATCAACCGTGAAATAAAAATCGTCAAAAAGGGGCTGAGCCATACCCCGAGCAGAGAACAATGGCTTCTCAATCGATGGCAACAGACGACACCACACGCTATGAACCCTTCCGTGGCCATCGCGAGTCACGCGTCTGGCTGAGGCTCCAGAACGGCGGGTGCTCCGGATACCTCTACCTTCAAAATGGTGGGGGCAGTCCAGGACTTCACAGGAGCTAAGAAATGTTAGGATTCTTGGCGGGAACACAACGTGGGAAACACGCCACTTTGTAGGCATAATGGCCTCATCGTCGTCATGGGCGAGTGCATGCCGAATTATTTGCAAGCGCGAACTTATGCTCAGTTCGTGGACATACGGGCCAGACCACCGATAAATCAAATACAGAGGTTATTACTAGCCCCAACCTCTTGATGGATAGTCTATTTGATGACCTCTTATACCAGCGTTAAAAAATCTCTTTTGTAAGTCTTTGGAATCCACTTAGCCAGGCAAGTTCTCGCTTCTGCGATCAATTATTACGCGAGGAACCCTTTGAAGCCCGAATTTCAGCTTGTGAGCATGACTCTACTCAGATCAATCGACAGATCATACCAATGACTAAGCTAGCATATATTAATCTATCGGTTTCACAGCATCATGGAGCCCAAATGGCTCCCGCTCACCCCGCTCCCGCAGCCACATATATCCCCAGCCGCTGAAGCTGCCTGTCTAATGGGACCAGCAAAATCAGACCGAGGGGGAATAAATCATGATCGTCCGGACTTTAAACCTGCCGTTCCTCTATCACAAGAGCAGAAGCGGCTGCCGGCATCCATATCGCCCGAAGTTTTCTCTCCTCGTCATTTGCCTATACCAGAGCCTTCAGGCAATGCCCGACCGTCGCCTTCTAAGTCATTCTCGCCGTCCCCTTCAACCTCTCATCGTCACACATCCAGTTACCTGCCCAAAGGGACAGCGCCCAGCGTGATCGAGGACTGGCACGACGCAGATGTAAACGACAGGTTCGTGGCGCTTCACAAATGTCTTTCTCCGCTCTCCTTAGAATCCCTTCGGCAGGGGAGAGAAGAAATGCCCTGCGAGGCGGACGAGCAAGACCAAGCATTCCTGGAGATGGCATTACTCAGATCAATGCCCCAGCGCAATCCTAGCAAGACCATGATCCTCAAAAGGGCAATGGACTATATTTTAAAGTTAGAGCTGCGGAATGAAAGACTTTTCCAGCAAAACATCGAGCTGCAGAATCGTCTGGCGCACTCCGTCTCAGCTTCAACATCCGCAGCCCTGCCTGTGGGAAAGGAGTGAGGGAGAAACGAATAGAAAAGAGGGGAGGATCTGGGATTGTCCCATACTAACTGTGACATAGACTTCTTATTCAGGTGCGTCAGGGTTCGACAGCTGTACGACGACCTGAATTTCCGAAGGCATAAACCTAGGTCGAAGGTATATTGGGACGTTATCCTAACAGTAGGCGGTACGTTGGTGTTGATTTCAAGGAGATACAACTAAAATGATCGTGGATAGCTGAGGAATGTAGGTCCATGATGAAATATATGGGGGAGGTCTACGGGTATACACTTTTTTTTCTTGGCTCTTGGATCACCCTGTTCCTTCACTCACGGGTGTTCATACCCATTCTAAGGTGCAGCTCACCAGGCGACGGGTCTTTTCACCTGCCCCAACGTTGATGACTCCCAAAAGTGCTCAGCGCCTGGTGTCGTGCCAGATCCAGGCACAGTATTGGCCTTCAAATCAAGAGGCACATCTCCTAGCAACAGCGGGCCGAAGGCAACAAGCTTTTCTTCCGCTAGCTGACAAACTTCGCGGTCGGTGCACGTATTCTGATTGAGCTGATAAGGTTATCGTGCCCGGGCCGGACTTTATGTGGATAGAGGGGCCCAATAGGTGTCAGACACGCGTGTTCGTATAATGATGGGGACAGATAGTCAGAAGATGGAGGAGGAGTGAGAATGATTGATTTAGGATGATCATCATGTCTGTGACTGATCTGTAGATGTGTTGCCTCCTTGTTCTTCGTTCTCCCTCCTCGTCTCTATATCTGAAGAGGCGAGGCCAAGATACTAGATCTGCTGATCCTGCAACAGGTCTGTAACGCTGTTCAGACAATTCATGTATCATCGTGAGACATCTTCCCTCGAGGTGGCTGCCTGTGTAACATCATCATGCATGCCACCTCTCTAACAATAGGGCCACGGGGCCCCGTGGTTATAAGGTTTTGTGTTCTTTCTTCAATAACTCAATCAAGTTTTAATTAAAAAAAAAAAAAACACACCATTAAATTGCAATGATGGATAGATATTAATGCGATAAATATAGCAATTATTTAAGTTTTAGCCATAAAACTTTTATTAATTTTATTTGAATTTTTCAAAATTAGCAGATCTTATAGCCACGGGGCCCGTGTGTTACGAGTAGGAAGACCAACCAGGATACGAACGGAAAACGTCGGAGCTCGGAATGGAACAAACAGACCCCGGTGGAAGTGGTGTGTGGTCGAACTGGTCGAACGGGGACGAGTTCGACCACGTTCGACCAAAAGTGAACCTTAACCTTAAATGGTCGAACGGGTGGAACGAGAGCCCTTTCGACCATGATCGACCAAGCAAATCAGAATAGTATGTATAGCTTCACTCACTCCCACTTCCCTGTTTAGATAGCTCTCCAGCTTTCAATACAATTCGATTACTCAAGAATATTTCTTGACATTATCGGACGTGATACCCTACGCTCAGTGCTCTACGCCCCGTTACAACTGCCAACATAAACCCAAATCAGGTTACGGTTTACTACGTTGGGAACCTTGACCGTCACATCGAGGTTCCCAACGTAGTAAACCGTAACCGAATTGGTTTATGTTGGCAGTTGTAACAGGGCGTAACTTACTGAGCGTAGGGTGGCGGATCACGTCTGATAATATCAAGAAGTATTCTTGAGTAATCAAGTTGTATTGAAAGCTGGAGAGCCAAGTGGAAATAGGAAATGTGCAAATGAGCGACTTTATATACTACATCTCTTTTGCGGGAGCGACGTTGAAAAGTCGCTCCTGCGTGTTGGAGCGATACAGGGTGTCGCTCCTTCCATGATTGGTTGCTTACCTGGGGTCACGTGCAAGGGCAGTGGCGAGTTCTCGTGTGACGGGGTTGTAACACCATGGCCCAGGCTGGTCGCCCAACCGAAGCCAGCCAGGGTGACAAAATAAATCAAGAAGTTGATCACCCTTTCAGGCCCAGTTATCGTGCATGATGTCGGCATTATATTGTCGCCCATCTGCTAGCCAAACGAGGCGGTGAAACTATTGAAATTTGCGCAAATATGCAAAGCTCTCATCAAAAGCATTGGTCTCTATGTGTAAAAAAAAGAAAAAAAAAAAAAGGGCTCAGAGGCCATTCATTGCATTTGCATAAATATCTGTTGCGTGGCTGTCGATCACTTTCATCAAGTCTTGGAGGAATATCCGCCCTGATCAAGACCTTGCGGTTCTCGTCCTCACTTCCTCTTCGCCAGCAAAATGTACGTGCCCCAGACTGATTCAACCTCGATATCTCTCCAGCGATCACCCTGTGCCTTCCACTCGGGTTCCGCCTCCAGGATCTGGTCAAACAAAATGTCCACAATGTCTCCCTCACCACCTTCGGCACGGCTCTTCTTGTCCGGGTGCGCATCCATCCAGCCCCGGTACGCAGTGAAGGCCCGCACATAAGCCTCAAACTGTCCGAGATTGATCTTGCTCCTCATCCAGGCCGTCTCTGGGTCTGCAACCTCAGTCGTGTCTTTGTCAACGTTGTAGGTGATTCGCTTGATCTTGTCCCACTCCGACTCAGGGGGCTTGACGTCCGCCAACAGGCCCCGGAGGATGTCTCGCGCGGGACGCTCCCAATACTGGTTCAACCCTTCCAGCCCGGGCGACACATCTCCTTCGCCGTAGCAGAACCTCTCAAATATCTTGTTGGCTTGCGGGTGTCCAATGATGATGTTGTCCTTGTACCCCCAAAAGGCCAGTGAGCCGCCTGACTTGACTACCCTGGACAACTCTGGCCAGACTCTGGGGTAGTCGAACCAATGCGCTGACTCGCCGGCTACAGCCATGTCTACCGAGTGCGCGGGTAGAAAAGACAAGTCCTCGGCGCTGCCCTGGCGGAACGAGATCTTGGAGAACTGGGCAGTGGCTTGCATTCCTTGCTGCATCATACCAGCACTCGGGTCAATGGCGATGGCTCTGGCAAAACGGGGGCTCAGCTCCCTAGCAACAATTCCATGGCCAGAACCCAAGTCCAGCAGCGTACCATGAGGATCCTCACGATGATAATACCCCAGAATTGTCTTGAACAGACTTGCAGGATACGTGGGCCTGGCTGCGGCGTACCCTGCAGCAGAGAAAGTTGCCCTCCTGCCGTGGTGTCAGTTCAGTTGCGCATTCTCCTAGGAGAAGATGCATTAATTTGACCATGATGACTTACCCATAAATGGACATTGTCACGGTCACAATGGCTGATTGATCAAAGGTTACTGTACTCGGGAGAGTTGCTCAAGAAGCAAGAAAAGATGCACCAGCAGGATCGACGGATTTATACTTCGCAGCCGCGGCTTCGGCCTTACACATGACACAAGCACTCAAGATTGATGGAGTGATCGATCGGTGTATGCCGCTGCCCTGCAGCGCGGCGTGGGTGATAACGGAACCTGCACCATCCCTTGAATTCCTGCACCCTTGATTGACAATCCTGAACGGCCGAAGACACAACCTATCCTGCTAGCCAAGTGCTCAGCCGACTTTATGATATGATGACCACCGAAGCCACTGTTCGCAAGTTCTTTGCGTCCTCCGCCTTCGCGGTGGTGGGTGCTAAGCTCAAACCCCGCCAAGTTCGGCCACCGAGGTCCGATCCATGTCAATAACCTACTCATCAAGGCCGTGTTGGGCTGACAGTGTTTTGAATAGTCTTTGCCTGGTATCTCTATCATGACTTGCCAGTCACTCCCATCAATCCCGGGGTCGGCAACTATTTCTGCTCTGGAAAAGGACCATCCCACCGTCCCCAGCGTCGCGGCGCTTCCCAACCCCAAACAGACGTCCATCTCAGTCATCACTCCCCCCTCGGCAACCCTCAAGGTGCTCCAGGAGGCAAAGGAGCTGGGGATCCCGTCCGCGTGGCTGCAGCCTGGTAGTTTTGACGATGACGTCCTCAAGTTTGCCAATGAGCAAGGCGGATTCGATGCAGTCGTGGCTGGCGATGGCGGCCGGGGTCACGAAGGGTGGTGCATTTTAGTGGATGGTGAGCGAGGACTGAAAGCAGCTGGGAAGCTGTAAGAGCTCGATTGGAGGGCAGAGAATCATGACTAAAGAACACGTAGTTTGATGGTCATATCATATTTCACGAGCAACCTAAGTTTGGCATGCTTCCGCCCTCTCAGCTTTACACTGGCGCCTGGGCGCCATTTTAGAAGGCAATTGATAGGGGTGCCGCACCATTTTGATACGCGTGCCACAAGCTTACGGGTGCCGCACCTTTTACAGCCTCCCATTGGCCCAAAAACTTGCCCGCCCGTCAGGGCACCCCGCACAAGGCGGTGAACCTGGTCCGCTCCACCACGCCTTAACACTGTCGAGATCACCCTATCACAGCGGTGTTTCCGCGGCTGGGTCATCACTGGAATTGGATGCAAATGGCCTAGCGATTACGGCCGTGGACAGTAAGTATACACATCTATAGTCTCCTACGATAAGGCTCTTTATATGAGGTCTCTTAACGCTGTGGCAGTGTCCTTATTAATATTTGGTGAAGGCATTGTAGAGCGTCGAGGTGTATTGAACTCCTCGGAGCAGGATACATCAATGACGGATGGCGATGGTCGACAGTCAGCGACGCGACGGAATTGATGACAGGCCGAAACTTTGGTCACCAGCTGGCAGCTGTGCGGCAGAATTTGGTACGTACCGGTGTACTAACAGGCCGGACTTGAGCCAATAAAAGGGGTTTAAAGTGCGGCACCCGTAAGCTTGCGGCACGCGTATCAAAATGGTGCGGCACCCCTATCAATTGCCTTTTAGAATTGGCGCCCGGGCGCGTTTTCTGACTAAGCACTTAAAACGCGCCTCTCTATTGGCTACGAATGGTTTTTTGCAGGCTTATCCCTTGCTCGAAATGGCAAGCAGACATCAGCGCTGTAATGGTATAATAATACTTATCTAATAGACGAAAGAAAAGATCTTATCGTATTTAAAGCGTACAGAAGAGAGCCGACGCGTCATGATTCAGATTTGCTATAGAGATAGACGGTAATGCTCCAGAGAATAAATCTCGGAGGAGATCTCGGTCGCGTTAACTTAGTAAGGTCTAGGAGTAATAGTTAGGCTTCGCGCTGAAGAATATGGCATCCTTCTACTATCTCGCTATTGATTTATTTATTATTTTTAACAGAAAAACTATTACTTAAAGTTATTTCCTTATACCACGGAATGAACGATTACATAGCACTTCACAAATAGAAGGAGCTTTGTAAGAGTGAGTGTGAAGATGAATCAAAGAAACTCGGGCAGAGATCCACTGTGAATACCAATGGGAAGGCGCGTTTTAAGGGCTTAGTCAGAAAACGCGCCCAGGCGCCAGTATATCAGTCGCCACGCAACCCCTCTCTTCATCAGAGAGGGGGTGACGAAGGCTGTAACCGCGTCACTTTTGTAACCACCTTCGCAGCTGTAACTATCCCGATTCTCAATGAATTCAAGTCCGAATAGCTTCAAAATTAAAATAATCGCTCTTCTCAATTGACATTCACTATGCCTCGATTTTCAGCCAAAGAAAGCGCCGCTGCGGCGCGTGCGGCGCATGCATATCTATCCGGTGCATCCGCGCCACCGGCAACTCGGGCGAATCCCTCGCCACAACAATACAGCATCGCGAAAACAGCTGCAATTCACCACGCAAAGGAGTCTTTGACGAAGAAATGCATACATCTATTGAAAAGGGGACAGCCTCTTCCTTCTAACTCACAACGAGGCACACCAGCAGCCCTGACTGGGCCAGAAGAAAGAGCTTTAGTTACCTTTATTCACCCTGTGGAGGGGTGCGCATTTGCGGTCACAGGAGAAACTATTCGCAACTACGCGAGTTTTCTACGGCAACACCGATTCAACGGTCCTATGCCTCCTGTATCAGAAGCTTGGGTAAGGAGGTTTAAAAAGCGGCATAAGGAGCTTCAACTTTCGTCACCGTCGGTCAGAGAAGTCACCCGTGGCAGCGCTGAGATGGATATACAACATATCGCAGATTGGTTCCACGAGCTAGACGCTGTTTTGCGCCGCTTTGATATCAAGTCGCATAACCTTTGGAATTTTGACGAGACCCCCTTACAAATTGGGTGGATAAACGGTAGCCTGAAGCTCTTTTCTACTAGGAAGAAACGAAATCGGCGACCTACTGTCTTTCAGCCGGGGAACAAAGAGTCTCTTACGTCTGTTGATGCCGTCAGCGCCGCCGGCCGTGCTATTCCTTCTTTCCTTATCCTCACCGCCAAAG
>JBBEOF010005435.1:0-15230 GCA_037576055.1 Fusarium sp. M6JPR69
TGGTGATATGCGACACATATTTACTATTAGCAAGTTTCTAACTGCGTTGAAGGCATTTGGTTTGCGAAATTTTCTTGGTTAGGTACTAAGATATTTGGGACTCATCGGGCGTACCGGTATATGAAACATATGAAACCGACTGAAACATATGAAACTGGGGAGTTACAGTTTCATATGAAACCGGGTCCAGGGACTGTTTCAGTTTCATATGAAACAGTATGAAACAACGCGCGTGGCTATCCAGCACTGGTTAAGAAATCCCTTAACATGTTAAACAGAACAAGATAAGAAAAAATACAGATTACAGGATAACAGGATAAGATAGCCGGATAACAGGATAAGGAACACGATAGTAAGCCAATGCGGCGATGAAATCAAACAATTAATTTAACGGCTCTATTCTATATCAATCAATATCCTCTCTGTCTTCTAAATTGTCATCAGAATCAGTAAGATCATCTTTTAATTCGGAAACCATCATCGGTAACCCAAATCCACCGCGGGATGTAGGTATGAGATGACCTTCGCGCAGCCAACTGCCTATACACTCTACCCTCTCAATGTTTGCACATTTAATCCGCAGCCTATCCCATGAGCATGTCCTGCGGGCCCCAGAGAAGGCTCTCTCTGGCTCGGATGACTCTGGTGGGATGGAGAGTATCGCGATGGCTATGCGGCTAAGTCGTGGATATCTTCTCCGCTGCTCAGATGCGCACCACCATTGAAGCGGCGTGGAATCGATCTCTATCGGCTGGGCGGTAATAAAGGTCATGAAATCATCCTCAGAACGCAACACGGCGGTCTTTACCTTCGTAATCCTCGCGAACTGAGCTAGTTTATTACTCTCGTGTTCCACAATGTCCGCGACAGCGCTCGGAGCGGCCGGAGGCTTAGTAGGGAGCCCAATATTGTATTCGTCCTCCCAAATCGCTTGTGCTCCGCCAATTGCGTTGTCGTGCCACTCATCCGCCCAGTTCTGCTTAATGTAGGCATCTCGTTTCGAAGGGTCGAGAAGGAGAGCGGCGGAATAAACGGGAACGTCCTCGGTCATGGTATAGTATTTATCCATAATGAACCAGCCCATATCGATGACATGTAGCATGCGTTCATCGCGTGTCTCGGGTGCGCTGTAGTGCCGCTATATCGTATTAGCATCTATCTTAGCTGTTGAGACCAGCGATGAGATGTCCGCACGGGTCCCGGCCGCACCACGTATGCGAGAGATTTCTCAGATGTGGGATTAACGCTGAGATGTCCTCGCTACCTCGCAATGAATGACTCGCTTTCTCGTTTTCATAATGAGAAAGAAGGCAGTCCATTAGAAATAATGACTGTGAAAGAGATGCTTTATTGCCCTCAGCGCACAATGTGGCCCCATCAAAGGGTTGGAGAAATAGGCACGCGTTCTGAAGCATATCTCAATCAGCCGCCGTCAATCGATTGTCTCCGAGGATCTGCTCGTGTTCATGCATGAATTGAACGATATACGCCTTCTTTTTGAAAAGCTTATCGAGGACATGATACCACGAAGACCATCGCGTCTCAGTATCGATCCCTAGTCGCAAACCGACTTCATCGTCCCACAGCTGGCTATTAAGCGATGAGCAGCGTGTCCAAACAGCCAGACCGTGCAGTTTACGTAGCGCAGGTATGCCCTCAATGCCTAGATAGTCCTCATCAACGTCCGATCTCGAGAGACGTCTACGCCCTCTGCGTCTTCTGGTGGCGAGGGCCTGAGGGAAGCGAATTAACAGGTCTTCACTAGTGGCTTCAGATGCGGCATCAAGTGCGGCGTTGAAGGCTTCATTCGATGACCCGAGAAGGAAGGCTTGAAGGGAGAGATTGATGATGTGGGCGATGCAGCGGATGCGGCGTTTTTTGGGGTCATAGTCGACCTACCGCTCATCATTAGATTAGTCCACCAAAAACGGCCGCCAACTTACATTAAGATTCTCTTTTAATCGACGTGCTATGGACTCCAGACATGTGTCGTTTGACGTAGCGTTATCCCCGGTGTGATAGCCGAGTTTTGACATGATTCCGAAGGTCTCGAGAATATTCATAATGAGATTAGCTTGCCGCTCTCCAGAGTGGTTGCCGCGACATTCCGGTAGTCCTAGAAGTGCCTTCTGCAGCTCATAATCCTGATCAACCCATTGAGCACAAACAGCCAGTAGAGTATGACGATGTGGCGATGTCCAGAGATCGGTGGAGATGTGAATAGGTGAAGACGCGATTGCTAGTTTGTCTTTGATCTGATCTCTATAGAATACGTGATTTTCCGCAATGTGACGCATGGCCTGGCGTCTGGACGTGATTAATTGATCACCGATGGTCGGATTGCATGCCAAAGCGAGATCCTTCAACTCGTTCCATTCAACAGTTGAAAAAAGAGCTCTCCGCTGTGTGAGCAGTCCTATAACAGCTTCATTATATGCCTGCCGACTGAAAACCTGCCGAAGACTATCAGGTGTAGGGATAGATGCAAACATGGCGAGTAATGAGCGTTGATTGGATGATATCGGCGAAGGCGGCGGCGGCGGTCGAGGCTGCGCAGCATGGCGGTTGTTGATATGATGTACAGCTGTTGTTCGATGCCCATGGCTCCATTTAGGGCATAATCGGCACACACAAAGCACAGTGCCTTTGGTCTTTGGTTTGCGGCCGGCGGCAAGCGGTTTATTCTTATCTGGATACTGCCGATCCATAACAGAGAAGAAGTTTGAAGGTAATTGATCAGATGTTTGAGAATTAGAGTCGCCGATCGACGATAAAATATCGCTTTTTGAAGCCATAATGATGGGTATGAGATGCTAATTATCTTAATGTGAAAATTTTCCGGTATTTGTGATGTCTGCGGTGATAAAAAGCTGTCACATTCAGCGATGAATTGATTGTCATAGAAGCTCTTGGTTCTCTATCTAATGAGTGGAAAATAGGTCGGTTTCTTATACCTAGGGTGTAGGACCTCCGGAGCCGTTGTGTTGAAGAACTTGCTTTTTGGGAAACATCGATGACACCAACTGCTAACCGCAAGTTCGGACTTCCGACCTGCCAGTCAGCAGCCTTTCAGAACGGCTGAGAGACCTTCCTTCCGGTTTGATCAATGTATGACCTTTTGGTCCGTTTGATGTGACAAAAGCAATGAAAAAAGCTTATTTCAGTTATCCTGTTTATTCTGTTATTCCGTTATAACAGATTAGTGTGAGAGCCTTAACATGATAACAGAATAACAGAATAAAAAAATATTAACATGTTATACAGAACAAGCAACAGAATAACAGAACAAGTTGCCCATGTATGAATAAAGGAATCATCACGGAGTTGCTCCATGGGGCTCAGACGAAGATTCATGTGGCATTTGACCTCTGGACAAGCAGGTCTATGAAATGCTTTGCAGGTAATTATATATTTCATGTCCCAGCCTCTGAGGTGTTTTATCCATGGGACCATCTCAGAATGCGAGGATAGATCCACACTACAATAAGAAGCTAATATGCCATGGGGCTTGTTGTACACTTTATTGACGCCGACAACACGTTCCGCACATTCCTACTTGACCTACCTGAGCAATCTACCGGCCACACCGGTATTGGGATTGCAGAACGGGTAAAGGCGGTCCTTGCGGAGTTTGCAATCACTGAGGACCAGATCGGATATTTTGTTACAGCTAACGCAACGGAGAATGATACGTGTCTTGAGGACCTGTCTGCTGACTTCGGTTTCGATAAAGCATGGCGCCGTCTTCGCTGTATGGGTCATGTGATCAATCTTGTCGCACGGGCGCTTCTTTTTGGCAAAGATCCGGACGGCTTTGCCGAGGATACAGAGGAGACTGCTGATGATCTTCTACGGAAGATGAAGCAGTGGCGCAAGGCAGGACCAGTTGGAAACTTCACAATATCATGGTGTGGCTAAGGAGCTCTAGTGAGAGGCTCAAACAATTACACGCCCACCAGCGCGCCGTATATATCACTGCTAGCGATCCGGATGCGGAAAGGAAGCTCACATATGATCCAGCTCTCGCCAACGATACCCGCTGGAACTCCAACAAGGCTGAGATAGAGCGGGGACTGCTGCTTCGGAAACCTATTGATATCATGATCGGCGCAGAGGTCCAAGCCTGGCAGCAGTACTGGAACAAGATCACACACAACAGCACCCGAGAGCCTCCAGCGAGGCGGCGGGAGAAGCCTCATATTGTGGATGATACACTTGATGATGACGATTGGCACACTCTCACAATCTATCTTGAAGTCCTCAAGCCCTTTGAAGAGGCTACAACCCGTATGCAAGGCAATCCTGGCACTGCGTCAGGGAGTCGAGTATGGGACATACTCCCTACGTACGAGTTCCTACTTCAACATCTGGAAGAGTTCAAGACGCGATACAAAGATCATAAGGAACAACACTTCCGTTACAATATCAACCAGGCCTGGATGAAGCTTGACAAGTACTATGGATTGACGGACGATTCGCCCATATATGTGGCAGCTGTTGTGCTACATCCTCGCATGAAGTGGAGCTTCGTTGACAAGTTCTGGAACGACAGGCCAGACTGGCGTGACAAGGCTAGGCGTGACGTCGGACAGCTATGGGAAGCTGAGTACAAGCATCGTGTTATTCCCATTCAACTAGAGCGACCTCCGGAGCGGCGCAGGATTGTGGTGGCATCGGGCCTCAACGACTTCCTTGATAGTCTAACATGTCCTGCGGTCCAACTGGAAGAAGACTGGGATGAATACGACCACTATCTTGCACGGACAGATGATCCAGAGGATTTGGCTTGTACAGATCCAATCACGTACTGGATTAGCAAGCGTAGTGTGTGGCCTCATCTCTCACAGATGGCCCTTGATATCCTATCAATACCTTGTATGTCGGATGAACCGGAACGAATTTTCAGCCTTACGGGACTCCTGACGCCGGCGAACCGTGCGAGATTGGGAGGCGATATAATTGGGGCGTCTTTGTGCCTTGCGGATTGGGACAGGCGGGGGGGTGATAGATTTGTTAAAGTGGTGGTAGGTCGGCTCCGCCGTAGCATATATCACCACGCTTGGTAACTGATGGGCAATCAGCGCTGAAGGCTTCTGGTTAGTAATATTTGTCAATCAATTGCAATCAATGTCAATAGACCCCTAAATTGATCAATAGTAATCAATATCAATCTGCTCCTCCGCAGAGCCGCATCAATCAACTGCAATTTGGCCAGAATTGAATTGAATTGATTGATTAGCAAGCCTGCTGCTGACGGCCGCGCCTTAATCCCTGGCATAATCTTCAAGGGGAAAGAACTCCAGAAACAGTGGTTTCTTGAGGAATTCAAGCGGATAGCAGGCTGGTATTACATAACTTCGCCTAACGGGTGGACTGACGACCACATTGGCGCTGAATGGCTTGAAAGAGTCTATCTGCCCCAGACCATGCCTGCCGACGACTCTGACGCGAGACTGATCATTTTAGATGGTCATGGGAGTCATGCAACGGTATGTTCTTCTTTTTCTTCAGCTCAAGATCACTACTAAGCGACGGAAGGATGAGTGGATGGCCACGTGCTTTTTGAACAACGTTTATTGTTGCTATCTGCCAGCACACTGCTCTCATGGGCTCCAGCCGTTAGACAATGGAGTATTCAATGCCTCCAAAGCAGCATATCGACGAGAGTTGGAAAAGTTCGCTTCGTTGACTGATTCCACTCCAATGGACAAGGTTAATCTCATCAGGGCCTACGCCAAGGCTCGTCGAGTTGGAATGACTGAGAAGAACATACTCTCTGGCTGGAGGGTTACTGGGAATTGGCCGATCTCACGTGCCAAAGCGCTTCGGCATCCAGAAATCCAACAAGATAGGCCAAATGGCAGCCCAAGAGCGACTCCCGAACCCAGGCCGTATTTTGACTCGGACGATACACCACAGACGAGCCGTCAAATTCGTGATCTTGGGCTGAACAAAACACAAAAGACACGAAGACGGTACAACGTAATAGCAAAGGGCTTTGAGGCTCAACAGCAGACGGTAGCGGCGCATACTGCGAGGATTGCTAGCCTAGAGGAGGAATTGGCTCGCCTGAAGAGAGGGAAGAAGAGGAAGGCGGTGCCGAATCCTAACAAACGTTTTATGACTCTTGGTGAGACTCTAGCTGGTGGAGAAGCCATAGCCGAAGAGGAGACTCAAATTATGCCTGTTGTGGTGGAATGTGGCTGTTCAGGCGAGCAGGAGTCAGAATCGGAGGCTGCCTCGGTCATTGAGGTCAGAGAGGAAACCATACCCCATCAACCAACCACGCGATCAGGGCGGCTTATCAAAAGACCCAGGATTCAATAGAGAGATTCAAATATTATTTATAAGACAAAATTTTGCGCATATCTATCATTTTGGTCAAGTTCTGTGTAAGTAAAGTTGTTGATTCTTGGTGGTGCCTTTTTTTTTTGCGTGGCGAAAGAGTGGTTGGCATGGTAACAAACAATTGGCCGCTATTGTTGGAACTACTGACCACTATTGATGGTCTTATTGACCAACATTGGCACTATTGACCACCATTGATGGCACTATTGACTACTATTGATTGCACTATTGACCACCATTGATGGCACTATTGACTACTATTGATTGCACTATTGGCCACTATTGATGACACTATGGGCCACTATTGATGGCACTATTGGCCAGTATTGATATGTAAGTATAGCGAGAAATTTTCCTAGATTTTGTATTTGTCTAAGGCTCAACGCTAACCCTCGAACCTTAATCTCATACCGGCAGGCTAGAAAGATCTGCCGCAGGCCGACACCCGGCTAGAATCCCGACTTGGCAGCCCTACAACGCTCCCGCTCCCCGGAGTCCCCTGCCTTGGTTTCATCGCTGTCCTCAATGGGCGCATTCGTGTTCAGATACGTTCCCCAAGTGGAGGACTGTGGCAAAGCACGTGCACTTGCGGGACGCTTCGGTTTTCCCTCCATCTCAGTCACGCGGTATGCCATTTAGGCATCAATGGGCTGTGTCTATTTCTTACTTTCATCCAAGTTCACCATCGGCAACTGGGTTCAACGGTTTCCCGAAGGAAGGACAAAATCTCTCTCGTGTCTGTGTACACGACGCATGTGGTATTGGAGGTGTCGCAGGTACTGATGGGCCATGAGGAATCGAGGATCAAATGAGCGCTTGATTTTCTATCTAAAGGAGCGACGAGAGTCGGTCTCTTATACCTGCGTTCAGACTGCCGATCTCATAGGCAGCAGGCTGTTGCCTGATGCTAGTTATGGTGTAGCCTTCACGCTGACCATGAAGCTATTCACGATGGTTGTGATGCTTGCCCTTGACAAGACAATGCAGGATCATTGAGCCAAGAACCCTCAATGGATGAACCCAAAAGGCAGAGGAAGACCATGACAGGATACCCACAGTTCACCCCTGAACTACCGTGGATCGCGCGAGTCGCATGTCAACGTTTCTTCCCTTCCAGAGCGGGCCGAAGTTGGTTTGAAGTCGGTCAACATATGGAGCGGTAGAGGAAGGGATAATAGTGATGCAATTTTCTGTACACGTACGTACGTACTGTATTTTAAGCAGTTGTACGTACGTACAACTTTCTTGTACGTACAAAATTTTACCATACAAATTTCCTCCTTCCTTTTTAGGCAATAGCTACGGATACGAGTATTCTCACGGTCCTGGTCTCCTGCCATTCTAATCTCGAACCACTGATTCCACTTCCGTACCAACCCCCAATATATCACCTGTCGACTGTAATACACCCTCCCACTCGAAATCTCCATTGGCGGAGGCCATCACACCATCCATCCAGACCTTCTTGCCCTGCGCATTCACAAATAACTCGAGGTATGAATCTTCAAGTTCCAGCCAGTCCTTCTCCTCAAGATCCGCCCAGCGCTTTTTATGGGCGTACTTCTGATCCTTAAGGCGATCTAATACGCGGTCATTCATAAAAATGAAGGCCTGCATGTCCGCGTGCATGGGCGTAAGGCGATTTCGAGCTTTCGTGTGTATGAAACTGATAGCAGAGAAACTTCGTTCGGAGGGTACGGAGTTTGCAAGCGTGTTCATTACCTTCACAGCCACTCTAGCCAGAATCGAGCCCTGGTTGAGGAGGCACTGCCACGCCATTGCTGGCTTGAAGCCATCATCGTATACAGCGCTGTGCTTATTAGGTAAATAAGCCGTCTGGGCCGCCTGTACGCATTCGGAAGTGTGTGAATTCGGAAAGGGCACGGTGATACTCGTCGTCGTTTTTCAGCTGTTTCTGCAAATACTCTTGTACGCGCGCGAAGACGCTGGGCGGAAGTTTCGAATTCGGACCTGTTGTATCAGGCCGGAGGGCATCAGCGATCCAATGTATATCGTACGTTTGCTTATCAAGCCGAGCTTTGAATATAGCGTCAATATCGTCCCACGGAATATCAGGAAACTGATCAGCCTCTCTCATCTCGGCCCATTTGCTTTTGATCTGCAGCCAGCGATTTACAACGTGTGCAATTCCTGCCCCATCAGCCTCGGAAGCGTGTTGAAAGTCGTTCACCGGTTTCAGCACCGCGATCGCAGCTTCAAGTTTTAGCCAGAAGCTGCTGTCTTTGATGATTCGAACAGCTTCGGGCAGGAGAACGGGGCAATCTTGAGATCGCAACTCATCTCGTACATCTTTTCGAACAGACCAGTCTCTGGCAGGGTCTCGAGAACGGAGGAGGGAGAAGAAAGAATTGTACTGAGAACCCCAGCGTGTAATTATACTGTTCGGAACGAGCGGGTTAGTATATCGATTTCTCAGCCACAACTACCATCCGCCACCACTTCAAGAATCACCCCACTTAAAGCATAGCACAAAAAATCGCCGCCCCATACAAAATCCAATATTTGATGCATACAAAAACCAACCACTTTTGTCCGTGAGAAATGAAATCACGCCAGGGTTCTATATAGAATTACTTGAAGTTTACTCTCTGCGTGGTTTTTTGACCTCCCGGCCGCTTCGTGTCCGCTGGCAGTGCTTTGTTGTGACCGTAACGTCCTCACTTTCGTCCTCTGATCCGACACCCACCTCAATCACCGACTCGACCTCTTCGTCCACATCCACCTCTATTTCTGCCTCCTTTGGCTCACCAAGAGTTTCTCCAGACGCTAGGGCCTCTGAAAGAACCATGAACCGTCTGTTCGGGTTCGCTACCGCCTTCCTTTTCTTCCCTCGCCGCAACTGGGCCATCTGCTCTTCAAGGCCAGCGATCCGCCTATTCTGAACGGCCACCTTCATTTCTAAAGCTTCCACCCCCTTGGCGATCTTGCTGTACTTCATCCTCGTCGGACGACTTCGGTGTTTAGCCAAATCTCTCACCTGCCGGCTCGTCGTCGGCGTGTCATCTGAGTGCAGCTGAGGAGGGCTCGGCGTCTTGAGTTGCTCCAGCAATTTTTCTCTGTCCGGTTGAATTTCCGGATGCGATAGAGCTTTATGACGATTTATTGGCCAATTTCCAGTAACCCTCCAGCCGGACAAGATAATCTCTTTCTTCATGCCCGCCTCCCTGGCTTTGGCGTAGGCCGTAGAATCGGTCAAACTAGCCAGCATTTGCAGTTCTTTCCGACACGCTCCTTTGACGACGTTAACAACTCCATTATCCAGCGGTTGCAAACCATGGGAGCAGTGTGCGGGGAGGTAACAGCAGTAGACATTGTTCAGAAAGCATGTCGCCATCCACTCGTCCTGGCTGCTCGTCAGCGACCCTATAGCCGGCAATTGTGCGGCGAAAACACCCAGAGGCTCACCTGTGCATGGCTCCCATGACCGTCAAGGATGATTAGTCTCGCATCCGATGCATCACAAGGCTCCGTTTGAGGTAGATAGACGTCTTTCAGCCACTCGAGAGCTATGTGGTTGTCGGTCCAGCCGTTGGGCGATGTGATGTAGTACCAGTCGGCTATCAATTTGAACTCGTCCAGAAACCACTGTTTCTGTAGCTCCTTTCCTTTAAAGATAATCCCCGGTTTTAAAGCGCGGCCAGTTGCGGTGACGGCCTCGATAAATGAGGTCCACTTGCGCGACTGGGAGCCCTTCAACATCACCTTCTTCTTCGGGTCAGAGCTCCCGATTACGAGGCTGTCCAAGCCTTGTGGACAACCAATCAGTTATAACCTATAAAAACTCGTAGAGGAGTTACAGATGACTTACCGAAACCGGCCATTATGCCGCCCTTGTCCACGTTAACCGCGTTCTCGGGTTTGATCCAGCCGTACTCGTCCTCCCGGATATCAAAGTACCAATTGACCGACCTTGGTGTGAAGCCGTCAAATCTGGCAGATTCCTGGCGTTTCCCAAGCTTTGTAGACAGTTTCGAATGACGCTTGATGAACCTGGATGTCCAGTTTTGGCCCAATGGCTTGTTATCTCCCTGTTGACGGAGGAGGGCTTCGACGCAACTTCGAAGTTGGCTATGCGAGAGAGCATAGCCGAGGGACTCCTGCCGCAGAAGCCAACGAACAAGGCGATCCTCTTGACTGGGGGGAAGACGTTGATGAGGGTGTGTAGACTCTTTCCTGCTCTTCTGGCCCGAAAGTCTCTTCGAGAGGACCGGCTGAGGCACTCCATACTTCTCGGAGGCCTGGTACTGTGATAGAGAACCGTCAGTAACATCGAATATGGCATCAATAACGTCTTTCCCGGTGTAAACATAGCGACCCATTTTGGAGACATTTTACAGTTGTAAGCTGCGTAGAGAGCCTTGCTAACTTTGTGGGAGCGGAAAGATGAGGGAGAGAAAAATGCAAAATTTTCAAAGTGCTGAAACTCCTATTATAGGTAGCAAAGTCGGACAAAAAAAGGCCCGGGGTAAGATAGCATGTAAAAAATAATGCACTGCAATTTTTCGTTTTTTCTAAATGATTTTATTATAATAAAATATGATGCAAATAGCATCGTAAAATTTGTATGGGGAGACGAATTTTTGTGCTATGCTTTAAGTGGGGTGATTCTTGAAGTGGTGGCGGATGGTACTTGTATAGCTTCTGGCGCCTGGTATATGGTGGCGGGCGTGTGCGGTCCCTGGGGCTGCCTGCCGTATAGGTGAACCGTCCAGGAATGCCCAACGTTGCTCACGGTCCAGGTCTGGAGGCTAAGCCGGTCCATGATATGGTCTTGCAGCCAGTGACTCTTAGGGAAGCCGCGCCCTCTGCTCTGCTGGATATCCTGCGAGTGGACTTTCTTCAAGTGCCGAGAGAGAACCTCGAGGCTGGTTGATCGGAGCCCGCAATGCCTGCAGGCGGCGCCCTGCTGGATGAGGAGGTGAGGGTGAGGTGAAGAGCCATCCGGCCGCACCGGCAGTGTCTCTGGGTCTGGGAGGCGAAGGGTCCGGATGAATGGGTCAAGCCCTCGACGAGCCAGCTTGGAGATGCCATGCCGCTCTCCGAGGTGCTGCGAGACACGGTCTCATCGGCCTTAAGGGCGAACTTGCATTGAATGCATAGGATAGCTGGCTCTGGCTGATTGAGGTAAAGTCCGAGGCGGTCGAGCTGCTCAATCATTGTTCACTTTGGCGAAGAGGATGATAATAGCTGATTAGGAGGAGGATTGCTACTAGATAATTGGGCGGATTAGATTTAGGACGGAGGGCTCTCTTTCTCTCTTTTCTTTGACTTACCTCCTCGAGAGAGAAAAAGGGGGGGGGGGGGGGGGAAGGGCATAGGTAGGGATCCCCTTGCTCCCTTGCGGGGTCTACCTAACTGCCGCGATGGCTCCTATGCCTACTCTGGACTTGACCAGAATGATGATTGGCTGGATTAGTCTCACTAGGGAAAACGGGCCCCATTCCCAGATGATCCCTAATAATTTGGGGAAATGAGCTGGATTTTGGGAACGGGCCCTGTTCCCGAGGTGGTAGTAGACAAGGATGGTTGGGGATAGGTGATTGGCGCAGCAGCGGGAATGGGGCGCGTTCCCGACTTGAATACTTGGTAGGGATAGTTCATCAGGTAATAACTAACACACGCACCCCGGTGGAGCAAATTGCAGACCATCCCCTCAATTGTCGAAAGGCTCCCGCCAGGTCACTCCAGGGATGTCTGCCCAATTAAAATGCAAGAATAAAAGGTACATTATTCCCTACCTAAATTAGCCCATGATAGATGTCCCAACAATATTTTGAGTTACAAATCGGGGCATCACACTGCTCACACCCCCAAATTGATTGATGCCTCTTCTTTAATTGAGGCCTCTTCTTATTATTGCTGACCGGCGCCAAAGGCGTCCTTGAGCTTCTTGACCTTGGCTGCCCAACCCGGTGGCCCTGACAAGCAACGAACGCAATTAGCTTTTTTCCCCATCGGACACGTTTATGCTGTGCCAGAGGCATAAATTCGTCTCTGGTCCGAAACTTCTGCCTTGACTGATTTTCATTATGGAACGCTTTAAACAGCTCATTATAAATGCGCCGGCGCCACTCCTTTTGGCTCGTATATCGCTTCCAGTTAGGCTGCCCATGGCGTTGCAGAAGGTAACTATTCACAAGGACCACATCAGGCAGGAAGGTCCAAGTAAGAGCCTGCCAAGCGCCGCGGCGAATAGGGTGATCATAGCCCTGACATGCCCTCATCTGGTCTCCTCGATCCACATGATTCATCTCATCGTTATAAGTAGCAGCCACTGTAGGGATTGATATCAGATAGACTGCCTCATCACCAAAAAATTACTGTATCGGCCGTGCCGTAGCCTTCCTCGTTGATGTCCCCTTCCTCCAGCGCTCACATATCTCACCGCCTTTGAATACAGTAGATAGGAATAACACGAGGGCATTATCCTTCCATGCGATTTGGTTCACCTATTGGATAAGCAGGCATATTAGTAAGGGAAACATAGCCAAGAGTATCAAGGGTTCATACCTGGTTATCAGGGGTTGGCACAACCCTGATTTCCCTGATTGATCCTTCATTTTGTAGTCTGCAAGCTCCTTATAGATGCCACAGTTAGGGCGGCCTGTGCCTGTAGCACCGTGGCCGTGCTGACGAAGAGAGAGGAAGAGGTCCGGCGACGAGAAGAGGTTATCCACAAAGACGTGATATGTCGATTGTGGTAGTAGGTTCATGAGGGCAATAACGACGCTCTGAGTCGAGTTCAACGCGATGACTTTATCCCCGTCGTCCGTGAGGACGTGGATAACTTCCTCGACCTTATCAGCCTCCCTAACTTACTGTTGAGGCCGTATGACTAAGATGGTCCGATCTGCTGGTGGCTGGGATGTGGATACTATGTGAGGAGCTGTGCTCCTCTCAGATACATGTAACTTAGACCTTTCAACAACACAACACCTTCTACTCCCGCAGTGTTGTTTCATCACTTCCCTCTGTTGGCGGCCTCTCTCCCTGCCTCTTCATCTGCCGCCTCTTCCTCTGCCGCCTCTTCCTCTGCCGCCTCTTCCTCTGCCGCCTCTTTCTCTGCCGCTTCTCTCTCTTTGAGCTACCGTTCTTCCCGCAGGGTGTTCAATACCAACGGGACCATATCTCGCGCCGGGTTGGTGCCAAATCCACCGTAAAAAGATACCTAACTGGGCCACAACCCATACCTTGAAGCCTGTATCAATAGGCTTGCCGGGCACGTATGTGACCTCTGAGTTCCTCCCTGTATAGCGGATCATGCCCTCATCTACAGCGAGATGAGAGCCTGGCTCACAGAGCTGCATTGTGGCGTATTGTATGTGCTCAGACCACGGTTGTGCGCATTGGAAGACCTCAGGGAATCGCTCGTTATCCTCGAATTTAGTATAGTTAAAGGGGCGAAGGTGCTGATGAAGGAGCTGAAATCGCTTATAGGTCATAAACTTGATAATTGAGTATTCAGGGCGCTGATCCTCCAGCTCAGGGGTTTTCCAATGGTCTTCAATCGCGATTTCTTTATGGATTCCTATATAAATTAGGATTCCAAGCCAGACATATAATTCTGCTGCAGATGTCGGCTTCCACTCCTGTAATCTTGACCCCTCTCTTAATTCGTGGTTCTGGCTATCAATAATGCCCCTTTCTTGCAAAGCTGTTGACCCAGCTATTGGTATACTCGGCCCAGATGCTAACTAGGGAAAGTGGCACGAAGTGTTGGAAGAGGTATAGGGGCTCTTGGGGCAGTTGGTTGACCCTAAGATCGCGCCTCTCCACCTTGAAAGGTTGAAAATTGAAGCCTCGGTCTGTGTCAAATGTGGCCGCCTTCCGGGTGGTCACATGACTTTCCTCTTCCGGCACTAGGCCCGATTAGGAAGCGCAGATCCCGCGCCTCCCTTTTTCAGGGTCTCGCCGAGAACACATAGAGAACAACAACAATACACATGACACAACATTTGACAGTCTGCGGCGGGAGGAAAATCGGGCCGCCGCGTGCTATCCCCTTCTTGCTCGCGGCGGCTGTCATCTTCTCTGATGAAGCTGCTATCATCATATGCATTGAGGGCCTCGCCCGGTATTGATTGAGAACTCATAGATGACTTGAAATGATTTGTATGACGATTTTGGCGAGAATGGTTAATGATGCATCTTTAGGTTCCCCTCATGTACCTGTCATGTGACAGGGGTCATGTGGGGCAAGGTACTTTCGGGAGCCTTTCGACAATTGAGGGGATAGTACCAGCACCACCTTATATAGAATACGTCGGCCGTCTCGCTGAGCTTTTGAAGGGGGGTCGTTGCGAGGCGTCGTTCGCGGATTTCCTCGCGCAACCTGTCTTTGTACCACGGCTGTGGGTGTCGAGACAGACACAGAAAGCCGTGCCATCGAAGCAAGGTTCTCTGTACTGCCGAGTGCATACCGCCCAAACCTGTCAGTTTTTGGAGAATTCAGTTGATCGCCACCGCGGACGGGGGTGCAAGTTGAACACTGGACCAATCGATCACCATTTTAGCCTCAGGCCACAGCCTAGTGTTCCTTGGTTTACCCGGCTCCCATTCTTGAGCTTGAACCCTGTTATCGCAAAGAGCTTTACCCCTCTTTGGATGCCAATCCAGAGCAACCCATCACTATCCTCATCCTTCCCTCCTGACCGAAAGACCACATTCATTAAAGAAGATGTCAAACGATCGTGTTGAAGTCGACCCTAGCGGTGATACTCTAGTCATTCTTCCAAGAAAGTACTCTTCCTATCCCTTCGACTGTCAGGAGGCTCCAGTTAGGTCACTACAGGGGTGTCTAACCAATCAAATATGAGAGTATGAAAGGTACATCATTCTCCACCTAAATTAGCCTGTGATAG
>JBBEOF010005436.1:0-15134 GCA_037576055.1 Fusarium sp. M6JPR69
TTAGGCGGTGAAGCAGAAGGGGGAGACAGATAAAGCAGCAAGGTAGAGGGTTAGGGTTATGCTGACTAATAGAGAACCCGTGAGTGTACGGACCCGTGCATCTATTGGGACCCCTTCAGCAGGGGACGAAACATGCCGACGCTCCACCTTGCATGGCTAATCATGCAAGCAAGGCGAGACGCTCCCTCGTTAGATCGCCATCTATGCTACTATTTTCTAGCTCTAGGGATGCTGCGAGCTCACATTTGCTCCAGCTTTTGCTTCGGACCAAACAATAATTACCATTAACTCGCCGACTGCAGGTGCACGCTGCTGGTGCGTTTCCAAGAGGTGGTACCCGAGGTCTAGATCAGCCAACGAGAAGCATGTCTGACCTGAACGAGGCTCGGAGCTGGCTTCTTATCTCGGTCTCGATCACAACAAACAAACAGGAACTACTGGGTGAAGATGCTCTTGTCGCGTTTCTCCCCTGCGTCAATTTCTGGCTCAACAAAAGCTTACATGCCAAGAGCCAAAGATCCACGGACTACAAAAGCTTGGCTACTGTTGTATATGTGGCGTACAGCTATTCCCATGACTACGCATCCATCCAGCAGCTGCTCCCGCGCTCTGAGACGCTGACCATGCGCCGAATCTTCATGCGACGTGCATGGCCAACCCAGACGACAGAATCAAACGCCCTCGCACTTTCACGTTTGACACTTATACCAACGTCACGAGTACTTTAGCTTTCCGTCACGGCCCTCGACCGACATTGCCAACAACTCTGGTCGATAATACAGCGCTCCTAGGTTTGCATGACACCATAGCGCAATCTCGTTCTTTCTACTCTACCATGCCTCCTTTTCAACCTTTCGCGGCCTCCTGGTCGCGAGCCGCGCGTCGCGATGGTCTCCCCAGGACACCTGAACCTGCCCTCGATGGTGATGCCCAGCCTCCTTCTCCCCCGCGACCGCAATTCCGGGTCAAGAGGTGGGATGCGCCCAATCTCAATGCGCCCACTCAACAATTCCTTGCACCGGTCGTTGTGGCGGATATTCCCATTCCCAGCATTGAGGAGCCCCGCGTGCTTGATGAGGAATTGGCAGATGCCATGTCTCCTATCACACGGCTAAGCGATATGAATGATATCCCCTTGACACCCGACGGCGGGTCGGAACGCATATTTTCACCTCCTAAGACTCCCGCGCCTGGCGTCTTACCTTCTTTATCCCCGAAACAGTACCCGAACTGGTCCGTCGACTCAACCCTCAGCAGTCTCGAGTCCAGTCCCGATTATGAATCGAGCCGACCTCCTACTGCCCACTCGACCCACACCAGCACATCCTTGTTAAGCTATTTCTCCATCTACTCGGAGGGGCTGAGTCAACCTATTAGCCCGGAAACCGAGCACGCCGACCACTTCAGTGGGCTATCATCTGCCGAGGGTAACGACAAGACTATCAAGGCGGCTACGAGGGAGGTCTCCAGAGAGCAGCTACGAAGGGCGCCGTGGACAAAGCCCATGATTCGGCACTTGTGGTCCACCTACATGATTTATCTACAAGACCCCAAAGTAACGCCTCTCCGCCTCGGCAAGAGTGGCATCCCGCCTCAGGGAGTCTGCTTGCGAGTTGTTCGGGAGACAAAGAGGAGCTGGAAAGGAACCAAGGCTCAGGCCAATGCCGACCAAAATTGCGGCAGCATTCCCCCTACCGCCCGGGGACCTAGTGGCCCATATGTTCAATGGCCACATACTAGCGCGGCCACTCGGGCTCAGCTTCGGGAGCTCTGCAAGATGAACGCCGAGACACATGCGCGCAGTAACCAATATCTAGCTCCTAGTCCGACTCCTTGTGGGGAATCTGCCGCTCGTTTCTAGAACCTCTGCTCCGCACCAGCCCGATCATCTTCAGTATTTTCAGGCCAAGACATGGCTACATCATTGGCGATCAGCAAGTCGGATTCCATGAAGTTGAAAGGTCTCCCGGCCAACTCACTAACTCCCACGCTGATCCTCAACCTAAAGAGCTCCCTCTTTCATCCAACGTCGAGACCTCGGTGCCTATCGTGGGCATTGAGCCTCTGGAATCGGAGCAGACACAGCTTGCATCTCCTTTTGCCGCACGAAGCTACGGCCCAAGTTCATCAAGTTCATTGCCCTCGAGTTTCGTAGTGGATGTGAAGATGCAGAGGCAAACTCACACCGGCGGCCCGCGCCATACCTTGATGGCTCCGGTCCGACTCACCTGCATGGGATCTACACAGCAGCGGCGGCCCAAGCGACCTGGTCTTGATTCTGGCATCTGGGTGGCCCAGTCTCAATTGGTGACATTTCAAGCACTGATGAACTTGTTCATCCGCAAGAAGATCAACCTCGAATATCTCTTGATGAGATCGAAAAGGTCTCTGCGCCGCACTAGAACATCCAAGAACTGTTCGAAGCGTCACAACCCCCGATTGCTGATCAGAATACTCTGGCTCCACCCGTAACCGAGTCACCTCCACGACTGAGCTTGCCTTTCTCTCTTGGTGGCTATGGGTTCTCCTTTTCGAATCGCCTCTCTCATGGCCTTGGCCTTGATCCCTAGGCTTCTAGTCGCCCTTTTGCTACGGTCCAGCAGTCCAGCAGTCCAGCGACAAATAATGCTACTATCACATGATCTTCACTTGCAAGCCGGCTTGCCTACATCGACGAACGAATGCAGAATTTCCGCCGTCGAGACCAGCCACGCCGGCGATCCGAATCGTCGCATCACGATTCACGTGCTTCTTGAGAGAATTAGATGACACCAATCTCTGACTGGAAGTCCGGACTCTCGGGCTGCTGCTCTGAATAGATTGTCTGAATAGCTGGAAGAGCTTCTTTCCGGTTCGATCAAATTCATGGCCTTTTGGTCTGTTGGATGTGAAACTTCTCTTGTACATTTGCCAACGTTCCTGTTGTCTGATAAGTTTTGCGAGTCCATAGACCGACATATCGAAGTAAACATCGCTGTTGGTACCACAAGGAATACGGTTCGCATGATGCGTATTTAGACGGTAGTAGTTTATTTGACGACAGATTTTATTTGATGGCAGCGTCACGTTTGTTTCCTTTCGAACCTCACCACTTGTTCTCATATGTCCTTCCTATATGTCAGGGTATTGTTCGCTTCGACTCGAGTGACCCCTTGCTCAATCGTCTGGTAGCCTACTGAACAACCTTACAATGGATTGGGGACTCGGATTCTTCTTTTCTTGTCCCAACAATTGGGTGTGCGGGTTGGCCAGCTAATTCAGGATCGGCTATTTCAGGAGGCGTCTGTAATTCAAGGTTTGAAATCCTCGCCTCTCCTCTTCTCTTCTCTTGTCTTGCACCTTGTAACGGCCATTGAAGGGCCGCGACATGCACGACGTCGCTCGCTTAGGCGGAACTGAATAATCGTGACGTGTGCCTTGAGGAACAAAAGGCTCTTTCTGGACGCGAAGGCCCTTTTGCCTAGAGGAACGAAGAGACGAAAGGTCTATGCTCTACCATGCACAACTACGGCAGACTATAAGGGATTTCCCGGTGATCCGCCGGATCCGGTGATTCGCCGGATTTATACATATATGCACATTCGAGTTCAACTCGCCATAACTCAGCAATCACTGTTCCAAATATCTTAAAAATTGAATCACTGCAGGAGAAGCATATAAAAATTTGTATTGACTTATCGAATAGTCTTCAAGCCACCGTGATCGCTTAATATTCTGCCGCGGACGCTCCGACCCCCGAAATCCTGCCATCATCTCACCACCATTCTCAAGAACTAAACAAGCCCTTCCGGAACCAGTATTATGGCCCCCATCATTTGCCGTCTTCTCTTTCCCGTCATCGTCTGGTCCAGATGGTTGCTGCGGTGCCACAGGAAGCTCTGGTGGAGGTGGAAGAGCGGCAATTATTTCCCTCCGAACTTGCGAGTCCTCTCCAACAGCCTCGGAAGCTACCGCGCCTTCCCACTGCCTCTGTTTTGCCTTGTCCTGATTCTGACGTCTAACTTTATCTCGAAGCAGGCAGTTTGCTTCTTTCTCCTGTTGCCTGGCTTGCTTTTCCTGCCGCTTTCTCTCCCTTTCCTCCTCTCGTTGCCTCCTCCTCGCCAAGGCCCATGTCTTTTGCTCCTCTAGCTTCTCTTTCCACTGAGCTTTTTCAGTCTCCTTCCTCTAAGCCTCCTCTTTCTGTTGAGCCTCCATTGCGGCCTTCTTCAGCCGTGCCTGTGCGGTTTTTGCGGGCTGAACACCTGAGCCGAGTTGGGATCGGTACGGTCAAAGAGATAATCCTTCAGGGCTTTACCACATTGTCTGCGCTGCTTTTCATGAATAATCATCTCTCAGAGTCCCTGATTCTCATTTCTAAGATGTTCAACCTCCAGCTGAAGGCTTTCGAGGGCCTTCTTGAGCTTCCTTACATGGACATCCACCCTGTTAGGGATTTTTTCCACCACACTACCAGGATTCAAAGCCACTACACTCCACTACACATCTGAGGATATGGAATTGATGTGGATGATGACTAAGATCACGACGGTGGTATGGATGGATATGTATCCATTATGGATGTGAATCCACAATGTGGAAAGGATTTCCACATAACGAGCAAGGGAATAAATCTGTTGCATAACTCAACCCCTGACATATCGCCATCATTCCCTCGAAGATTCTGCCAGTATCTGATCCAACTGCCCGATCAATCCTGCACGTAGCCAACTGCGTAAAGTCTGGCACAGGCCGATAGTTGAAGCATCTAGCCGATTCCTAAGCCTCGTAACCATCTGCCCGACCACTGAAAATAACCTCTCACACTCCTGCTGACATAGGGGCCACAGTCAGTAAATCCAGGGCCATCCTACTCAGTTTGGGGTACCTGAGCCGCCTAGTGTGCCAGTACTCGTATGGATCAGTAACGAGGGCGTCAGAATCGTCGATATTGCGTTGCCACTGATCGTACTCATCGAGATCCAACCCACTATACGGTGACGAAGGAGATGTCCCGGGAGACTCGTCAACAGCCTGATTCTGAAGAGTTAGCCCTCGTTTGCTATTACGCCAGGCTGCAAATTTATTCCTCGAGGATTTAAGACGTTTACTTGCAGGTAAATCAGAGTCTTGATCCTCAGAAAATAGGCTCTTGTATTCGCATTCCCATAGATCCTGAATAATTGCCTTGGCTTTGACAATCCACGTGCACCGCTTAGCATCATCGCCCCACAGATCGTCGAATAATGCCCAGCGGTAAGCAGGATGGAGAGCCGCCGCGCCGTAAATCACAGGGCTATCGTTGAGGTATTGATAATACTCATCCAGCTTTATCCAGCCGAGGTTAATATTAACGGCGAGATGCCCGGAGTCAGGGAGGCCAACGGCTATCTTTTTGGCAGATTCAAGGGACTCGAGAAGATATTCGTACGCGTGAAGATCCCACCTTGTACCTTCAAGTCGTGTCTTGGTTAGCCATGCCAATTTACAGACTAATTCAATCCAGCCAGGGCTTACCGGATAATGGAGGCGCAACCTCATCTTCTTGAGCTTGCTTTTGGTGTTTCCCCTGTCCATCACCCTCCAAGGCTTTGACTACTAGCTGAAACTCTAGTAGGATATCGCGGAGCGCCTGGAGCACACGCCAGTCGCTGCCTGAAATCCGGTTCTCTTCCTTCAAAAAGAACGGCATCCTGGCACCCTTCCTAACGGAGCCACTTTTCGTAAGGTTCGCTTTGTTCCACTCACTCAACGCTCGTTGGATAAAAGGGTCGTAAAACGGCTGCAAAACAAGAGCCCGGTCGATCATGGCCAGCTGTGAAAGCCAACGGGTAGCGTTATCTAATACAACGCCAAAAGGGCCATGATTTTGGATCGCTGGATCGTCGGATAGTTGGGATTCGACCTGCTGGACTTTTTTAAGGATGTCGGTCCAGATATCGGATCTGTTAACCTCCTGCAAATCTAGTTAAAATAAGCCCGAAAAGAGGAGAGTTAGAAAACAAAATGTAGTAAAAATAAGAACAAGATCGGCTTACCACGGCTAAGTTATGCCATTTACCCACTGGGCCCTTTTTGCGCCATTGCTCATGTTCCCTCGCCGCCGTAAATTGGCCATCGTAGATCTGTTGCTCGAACGCGTCCGGATCTTGGCCAAATAGCATGTGTTTCACCACTCTATTGACAACGTGGCCAATGCAGCGAACCCAGCGCTTTTTCCAGTCGAATCCTAGCTCACGGCCCAGCTCTTCCATTGTTGTTTTGTTATTCGAGGCGTTGTCCAGCGTAAAGTAGCCCAGCTTATCCCCAATCTCGAACTCCTGGACGATGTCGAGTATCTGCTCAGCGATGTTCTCGCCTGTGTGGCGGTCTAGTAGCTCCGGAAGGCCGAGAGCGCACTTCTGGGGCCTGTTGTCGAGATTCCTGAATATACAAGTAACGCCGTAAAGAGCATGCCTGTTCCCGGATCGCCATCCGTCAAACTGGATATGGATCTGGCCTGGGCTCTTTCGAAGCGTCTCTCGTACAGCCAATTTATTCGCGTTGAACTCTCTTTCGGCGATCGCGCGCACCGTTACATCGGATATGTGAGCCTCCGTAATGGAAACAGAGGGGCTGAGATATTCGAAGATTGCTCGCAGGTCAGGGTCCTTCGCGGTGGTGAACGATCGATTTGTGTTGACGATCCAGTTGATCATCTGTTGAAACGTGGCTTTGTTAAACCGCTTGATCAGTAGGTTCGTTATTTCTTGATCGCGGGGGACCTCTGGATTCAATCGCAGTAGCGTAGCAATTGAGCGGGCGGGTGTTGCAACTGTAGATTTCAGGGCCTGCCTTTTACCTGAAGGATCGACTATGCCGCTGTGATCCTTGAACAAGTGACTCTCAGCGTTCTGCAGGCCCTTGTAGTTGTAATTCTTCGGCCTCGGATCCTTCCGTTTGATACACAGACAACAGACCCAGCGGCGTTCCTTCGTTGCGATATTCTGAATGTCGTATCCAAACCGGTAGACCCATTGACGCGTTTGGCCATCTCTTTCGGACAGAGTCCATCCTCTGAACAAGCGAAATAGCCGTTGTTCGTCTTCTTCTGTTCGTTCTGGGATCGCCGCCGTCGATTTCCCTTGCGCAGAGCGCTCGAGAGCAGGTGGCCGAGAATCGGGCTGATAGTCGGCCATCGTGACCCGATATTTGCATCTGAAGATTTGACGCCAGCCAGACCAAAAAGGCCACCATGTGGCGAAAATGAGCCAAGGTAGGCAGACGTAGTGGCTTTATTAGACAATTAAAGCCCACATAGTCGAAGATATAGTAGCATCGGCGAATTGATGAGAATTATCTGAGGGACGCGTCCTCCATGCACTAATGCACGGGATCGTGCAGCTCTTTATTCTGCCAGCCAGGCAGCTGCGGTCGCGAGCAGCATCACGGGAACAGCTGAACAGCATTCCAGGTGCTTGAGGGGACAGGCATGCGTTGTCTTAGACCTAGCATATTAGTTAGCATATACTTCAGACTCAACCTACTAACTAGGAGTTCTGTGGTATTTGCAAACCTCCCTAAGATTATGGAATATCCACTGCATTCCACAATTTCCATATGTGTCTCGGCTCGCATGGAATGGTAGTAAATCCACAAGCGGGTCTGATGGAATGGAGTGTATTTGATATGGATCCATATGTGAATCCATATGTGGATTTTCGTGGAGTGGCTTTGAACCCTGGGCTTACCTGCCAGGAAGTCCTTCCATTGTCAGAGGAAGCTACTGGGATCATAAGAACCAGCCTCGCCAAAGACCGTCGACAGAGGAGGAAGGGAGCCCTGCAAATACTGCACGCTCTCTTGAAGGGAATGGGCGTGTTCTGGCTCCTTGACCTCAGGCCGACGTGCGCCTGGTTTAGGTATTCTCATCAGTATATCACTCATTGACCTCAAAGACATGACAAGACGTACAATGACATGTGGAATTAAAGAAGATCCAGAAAGCCTGATCATATGCAGTCTCATGGGATTCGAGAAAATCGGGGCTCAGCTCGCCGTCTTGACGCCGGAGGGCTTCAATGAAGCTGCCAAGGGTCTCGTGATTTCGGCCGACGGCCGGGTTGATTCACCCCGAGAAACGTTGCGAAGAACCGACGCATGAGCATACCGGGCAGGTTTGTGGATTTGCCCGAAAATGACGCGTCGACACTAACGAACCTGATATTCCGGCGGTGGACTGGCATCGGCAATTGATCATCGTGTCTGAGAAGTCAGACTCTCGGGGGTAATATTGGCGGGATTCGTAATCGATGCAATCGGTTCCGGTATTTCTGAACGCGGAGTCGTGTAAGCGCTCGGGTCGACTCTGGAGTGCATCCTCGGGGACTGCGTGTTTCAGGGAAAGCTTCTTGGCGTATAGGCGAAAATCTACGCGTTGGAGGCGCGTCGATGTGTGCTGCGACCTGTTCCGCACCATGTCCCGTTCCTGTCAGCTGGCTCGAGAGTGACGGGACGGCCCGAGCATCGGGTGTATAACAGGCCGTGGAATGAGACAGTGATTGTTGACCACGCGGACCCCAGAGTAAGTAGAACACTCCTGACGAACCAGCTTTTGTTGTCTCTGCTGTTGTCGGAGGCGCCGGTTTCTCGCCCGCTCGCGTTGGCTTTCAATCTTGGATGGGTTTGTGAAGGCTTGGCGACCCATATTCTGCCAAGTGCTCGTGTTTGACAATCTGATCATCCGTTTTTCAACGTGGCTGTAGTTCTCCCTTTGACTTCAGTTGCAAAGCCAGCTTCTAATGAGTCCTCGCGTTTCAAGTTTGATTACCGTAAGATCTCGTGAAATTCGAACAAAATTGAGTTCAACCGTCGGTCTTGGCAAGCCACACCGAGGGCGGGGATGGGCGGCAGAACGGATCCCCTACCAAAAATAGGTAGACGGCTTGTTCCCATTTCCAACCTCCACCTTTCAATTGAAGCTGCCCTTTGACATCGTGATAACGAAGATGGCCGCCGCCGCCGCCGGCTTCATAGATATCATATGTGTGTTTGGACTGGAGGTTAAGAAAGGAACGTGAACGGCAAGAGGGAATTGGCTTCTTTTGGCAAGATAATAAGGTCAATGAGACTTCTGAAGGCGCTGATTCTGATGGTCTAGTCAGCTAATGTATATCGTATCTCCTTCTCGAGATTTCTGCGAATCATCATTCTCTCGCAGTCGTTGGATCAGATCTGCCTTTTTCCCTGATACCTTGAGACCCCTCTTCCGCAGCCGCTCTTGCAACTGCTTGACGACCTCTTCATGATATCGTGTGCGCAGCAAAAGCTCGTCATCGTCGGCACCGAGATATTCCTCGTCGTCACACAGCGGGTCCACGGGGTCCTCGCCTTTGACGATGACTTCCTCGGCGTTTTCCCACCCAGTGAAGTCAATCTGATCAGAAGGTATATCCTTGATCCGGATCAGCCAGTCCTCAGTCCCGTCAGGCCGTATACTTATTCCGCAGTTCAAGAACGCTTTTTTGACTATCTCTGACTGTGCATTAGGACGCTTTAAAGCAGAAGCAACTACATAAGTAACCATAACTCTCTTATCACTAACTGACCACTTGAAATCCTCCCCTTTCTCTCTTTCCATCTGCTCAATACACTCGTCAGTTGCCTCCTGCAACCACTGCTTAAAAGGAGCGTTGATAGCGGTATCGAGGGGTTGCAAAAGACTGGTGCAGCCGGGAGGGATAAGTGCAAGGGAAATACCATTATCCCTCAGTTTCTTCTTAATTCCTTCAGTCTTATGGAATGTGGCTGCATCCATCACGAGTAACATATCCTCTTCTTCATCCTTGATAAGGGGAAGAAGGGTATTGTCAATCCAGGAAGAGAAAAGTTCCTCGTTATTATATGCCGTCTTATTGAACTCCACGTCGACGTCAGGGGAATAAAGATGCTGCTCCTTCTCGTAGTTCTGGCCGCCGTCATCGGTAGGGGTACCATGAAATATGATAGTTGGTCGAAGCCTGAACTTGCCATCTGCAAATATATAAAGAATCAAGGTGGCCTGCCGTTTATTCCACCCGCTGCGGTCACTTCTCCCAGTGACCGATTTTGCGCCGCGTATTTCCCAAGTGAAGCCATCGAGATACTCAAATGGGATTGGGGTCTCGTCTAGGTTAAGTATTAGGCGCCGATAAAACCGTCGTTTTGGCGAGTTCAGGATGAACGTGACGGCCCGAGATTGGAATCGCAATGTAGGGATGCGCCTGATGAATCGTAAGAACCTATTTACGACCTCGATATAGTCCTCTGGCCTCTTGGTTGACTGCTTTGTCACTCGTCGCTTTACAATATTGTGACGCCGAAGAAAGCCCCGCCACCAACCGGTAGAGAAAGGGAACTGGGAGCTTTGGTCCGGGTATAACTCCTTGTAAATAGCCTGTGCGTGCCGGCGGAACCAGGAGGTCGTAGCTACTTTCCCTTGGGCGCGGCGCTCTAAGAAAGAGAGGTATACTCGATCTTCAAGGTCTGGCCACTTCGGGCAAAGTTTGCGGGTATATTCATCAAGGAAAGACTCACGGTTAACGTGCCACCCATGAACCGTAGTTAGAGGGATTTTAAAGTGCTTGACGGCATCACGAAGTGTGGGTTTCTTTCTCCGCCCTTTCTTTATCACATGACCGTGGATTAACCACACCAAGACTTCTGCTTTTTGCTCCTGTGAATAGCTTCGTTCTGGGCGTTGGATTGGCAGGATCCTCTTTGGCTTCCGCTCTGCAAGAGGCTTGGGCTTTGGGCCGGGCTTTTTCCTTGGTGTTGACGCCGTAGTCCAGCCGGCATTAGGATCAACCTCATCAAGCGGCGGCATCGTGTGAAAAAAGCGGTGGCGATAGCTTCAGATCGGATGAAAGAGAAATTGCAAAAATCCTAGCCCGGGGGAACATCTGATCTTCTGATATTACCCCTCAAATGATCACTTCCTCATACTAACTGTATGAGGAAGTGATCATCCGGGAAGTAATGCGCCAAGACCGACGGTTGAACTCAATTTTGTTCGAATTTCACGAGATCTTACGGTATGTCGAGAACAGCGAATCACTTCTCTGGCAGGTCGTGAGACGCTTCTGGCCTTCCTACCGTGGGGAACTCATGGTGGATAACGACGTAGATTATCATCGTCAAAGAGAGCGTCACTCAATGATGGTCCACGCCAGGCACACGCGACAGAACAGAGTCGTGTTTGCAACTGACAGACAGAATCTTGGGATCTGCCCAAACTGGGCACAAGTTGGAGACTATGTTGGTCTGTTGCTTGGTGGCAGGGTGCCGTTTGTCCTGCGGGAGACTAAAGACGCGGGTTATCGATTTGTTGGCGAATGTTATCTTCATGGGGCAATGCAAGGAGAGCTGATGGATGAAATCCACGGAGAGGGATTCCAATATGTGGATTTCCAGCTAGCCTAATCATAGGCTATATCCCAACTAGACATTGAAACAATGCCTTAATTTTTTTGACTTGAACTGACGTAGGACTGCCAGCCCGGGGGCGCAAACCCGGACTCTGAATCAATGTTAAGATACGTAATTATCTGGTTGTCAAGGTCGGCCCAGTTTGCAGACTGAGTGCCGACACGGCGGAAGACCAGCGGAACCTCGATGAGTCTCGGGACAGGGGGGATGTAATTAATTAAAGACGGGATGATCTACCTGGATCATTGTCACGGACCAAGGTGCGAATCTGATTCTCTCAACATCGCATCGGACGATGACGTCTTGGATGGATCCTGGTGCACTGCTTGTGACTGGCGCTGCTGGAGCTGATGCACCTGATTGTGGGGCTGCTGGAGTAGGAGCTTGGGGCGTAGGGACTCGAGGCGAAATTTCTGGCTCTGAATCCGTATCTATGTTATCCCATTTCGAGTAATTAATAGTCATAGAGAATGCTACCTCTTGACAAAGATTCAGATTAAATAAATTAGATGCCAAAGGTAAAGAAATAAGACACAAATGTTACAACCCCGTCACACGAGAACTCGCCACTGCCCTTGCACGTGACCCCAGGTAAGCAACCAATCATGGAAGGAGCGACACCCTGTATCGCTCCAACACGCAGGAGCGACTTTTCAACGTCGCTCCCGCAAAAGAGATGTAGTATATAAAGTCGCTCATTTGCACATTTCCTACTTCCACTTGGCTCTCTAGCTTTCAATACAACTTGATTACTCAAGAATACTCCTTGACATTATCAGACGTGATTCGCCACCCTATACTCAGTACGCCACGCCCCGTTGCAACTGCCAACATAAACCAAATCAGGTTACGGTTTACTACGTTGGGAACCTTGACCGTCACAACAAAGCAGCGTTAAACTACAATGCTGTCGAATGCGGGGCCTGGGTAGTAAGCCAGCGCCTATACGCGCAAAAGGCCAAAAAAACTGGCCACACGCAGACGCCACCAGCCCTTGTAAGCGCCTTACTTCTCGAGCTCTCAACTCGTTCCGAAAAGGCATTGGCGGACCCCGTAGGGGACCGGTCTCCTGTGCAGGCGGCTCGCACGGACGGTTTGGTGGCCTGAGCTTAGCAAGATGCCTTTCGGAACGAAGAGGAGAAAGGTTCTTTCTTCCGCGCCCTCCTTCGTAAACTCGGGCCGCTAAACGATCCGTGCGAGCTGCTCCACAGATCCTCCCCTTTCTACACCACAACCCATGCGCCATCTTTGGGGGTTGAGCCACAATTTGTGCCACCACGCGAGCCGAGCCGCTGCCTGCCAGAGCTGAGACTGCTATGTGTTTTGATCCTTCGGATAACGTACATGATAAGCGAGTCGGAAATACAAGCGAGTCGGAAATTATACTGTACGGCTAAAAGTACAAATATTAGATTTTCTAAAACTAGCTATATAATTAATAAAAACTAAAAAAAAATTACTTTTAGACTTCTTAAGAAAAAAGTCATACAATAATTTTTTTTATAGATTTTTAAAAAAACTATTAAGCTAATTAATATTAAAAGTTTTAAAAAAAACAGTGCGAATATGCTTTTTCTTAATAACTATTTAAAAATATATATATAAAATTTAAAAAAATTTTTATACATAAGAACTTGCCTAATAGAGCTAGTCTAAGATTTATAGCTATTTTAGGCTAAACTTGAACTTTTAAGAATTATTTTAAAATCGCGATTTAAGGTATAAATTCTAATTTCCGACTCGCTTGTATTTCCGGCTCGCTTATCATGTACGTTAGTCTCTATCCGGCTCGGATAGGTCCTATCCGTGTGACACTATGAATTGAATGAGCGGCCTGATCTACCTGATCTTGACGGGCCACGCTTTGCGCAGTTGCCAGCTCCAGGAAAAACTGTTGCTTTGATAGAACGAGTGTCAGACAATTGGCTCCACAGGGATCATTGGTGGCACCAGTCAATTGATGAGAATTATCTATCGAACAAAGGAAATTGAAAAATTGAACAGCCATGTGTTCGGGCACAGCTATTTAATATTTAAGTTCATGTCGTTAGGATTGGAATCCTTGATACGACAAACCGGATGTGAAACCGGATACACGACACCAAAGTACGGGCCGCGTTTCATATCCAGTCGCACGAACCTAGTGGTGATACGCGACAACGAGCTACAACAGTGCATTGACCCTTCCCTCGTGCTCTCTTGGTCTCTCAAGACCAGTTTCTTCGACGATGGACACGTTTACTTCTCCCGTTTGGCCCCCTATCGGTCCGGCATGGCGCCATATTCTCTGCCTATTCTTTTTCGCTCTTCACAGAAGCAGATCCTGCTGTTCCCGCTTACACCATGCCTCGACCAGAGCCAGTGAAGGTTCCGCTTGAAGAGATTCGCCGAACGCTGGAAGATCTAGACCGCCAACGCGCTCGAGACCGAGCTCAGCGGGGCTTCAAAGCCACCCAGCCACGAAACCGGCCGGGCGGAGCCTTCGTTGACGAGACTGCCATACAGGCTCTCCGAAAATCCCCACAGGAGCCGGTTAGAGTCCCTCTTGACGAGATTCGCCGTACGTTAAGCGACCTGGACCGCCATCATGCCGAAGAAAGAGCCCGTCGGAGAGAAGAACGTCTTCCACAGGAAGCCTCTGTCCCACGGGTCCGAGGCGGGAAGTTTATGTTACCTCCGGAGGAGATCGCCCGCACGATGAATGACCTAGACCGTCAGCATGCCGAAGAAACAACTCGTCGAAGGCGAATAGCTCGGTCCCGGGAGGTCATGGAATCAGATCTCCGAAATGGGAAGCTCAGAGTACCCCTTGAGGAGGTTAACCGTACAATCGACGGTTTGGATCGCCGGCATACCGAACGCACAGCCCATCGGAGAGATGGGGGTCGCCAGCAAGAAGCATCGAAGCCACAGACCCAGGGCGAGAAGGTCATGGGACCCCTCGAGGAGATCACCTGTACGTTGGCTGATCTAGATCGGCAGCATACCGAAGAAAGTATCCATCGGAGGCAAGGAGAGCGTCCACAAGAGGCCGTGGAGTCGCAGCTCCGAGACGGCAGGCTTGGACTACCAGTTGAGGAGATCACACGTACATCGAAGAACCTAGACCGCCAGCATGCAGAAGAAACACTTCATCGGACGCAAGGCACTGTCCGACAGGGGAAGATCTTATTACCTCCCGAAGAGATCGCTCGTACATTGGATGAGCTGAACCGGCGGTACTCCGGAGGAACGGCCCGTCCCCGCACGTGTGATGATCTGGACCGCCAAAGGGCGAGAGATACCGAGCTGGTACAAGGGCCAAGCACCCCCGAACCGACCTTCCGTCCTCCGCAGACGCCGCCTTCCCGTAAGCGCCATCGAACACAACAAGAAGGCCTTCTGACTCCACCGCCCTCGGGGCCAAGCCGCTCCCGGAAAAGGCCTAGGCTGCTGGACGAGACCGTCCAACTCCAGCAGCAACCCCTCGATGAATTTCTACAATACCGAGAGTCGTGCTTCCACGCTAAGAGGGACGCATCATTATCAAGATCCTGGTGCAAAGAAGTCCCCCTCGCCCTTCAAGTTGAGACTTCGAAGTCGTTCTATGAGGCCTTCACAGACGAGAGGACGTTACCCATTTCCCACTGCACTTTTTGCTACAGAAAATGCCCGCCAGCCAACATTACTACCATCCATTGGAGGACGTACTTGACCCCCGCGTTGCTGCAGGC